>NW_025561965.1:0-50973 GCF_020424385.1 Procambarus clarkii | reverse complement strand
CCAGGGAGGTGGTGGTAATAGTACTTTGGAAGAGAATGCCACATTAAAAGCAACATTTGCAGAAATGCTAAACAAAAAAACTCTGAAGTAATGTCTGCAGTGATGGAGGTAGCCATGAAAGCAGCCACCTCACATGAAGCGGCACGCTCCACTACCCAGCTGCTGGAAAGGAAAAGAGCAGTGGTAGCTGTAGGCATTAAAGAGCAGGAAGGCTCTAATAGGAAAGAGTGGAGTGATAATGACAAAGCGGCAGTGAATGAAATACTGATGGCACTAGACATGGAAGGGGCTGAGCATAGCATTGCGAAGGTTTTCAGGTTAGGCTGGTACAAAAAAGACCGAGACCGTGTGTTAAAGATAGTGTTTTCAAACGAGAACACAAAGGACACGATTCTAACAAAGAAAAGCCACCTGCAACATGTGGGAGAATTCAAAAAAGTATTCCTCCAGAGGGACATGACGAGGGAGGAGAGGGCCATGGCGGCAGAAGCAAGAAAGAAGCGCAGGGCAAGAGGGGAAAACCAGGAAACCACAGCTTCCAACACATCACCCCCAGAGGCGAGGGGGGAACCCACAACCACCTACCCAGTAACACGAGCGGGGAGGGCAACCCCACCACCCTCCTCTGCATAGAAAACCCCCCTTTCCTTCCTGTTCTCCCGCCCTGTTCACCCCATACCCTCCCTGTCCTTCCCCTTCACTTGACCCCCCATCCCTCATCCCAGTATCCTCTGCAACCCTGGCATCCACCTCACAAATCCTCACACCCATGGCACAGCTTCCTCCACCAGCAGAACATTCACCAAGGAGGAGATTTGAGAAGAGACAGAAGAAAGTGAGCCTCAAGGCAATGTACACTAACATAGATGGTTTTACAAATAAGGCAAATGAACTTGGAGAATGGGTACTAGAGGAAAACCCAGACATAATAGCTCTCGCAGAAACAAAGCTGACGAAAACAATGACAAATGCAGTGTTCCCACAGGACTATTATGTTATGAGGAAAGAGAGAGAAGGAAGAGGTGGTGGTGGTGTAGCTCTGCTGGTAAGAAAAGGCTGGGATTTTGAGGAGTTGATTGTTCAGGGATGTGAAGGTTTCAGTGACTACATAATAGGAACAATAACAACTGGAGGGCAAACAATTATAGTCGTAGTCATATATAATTCACCACCAAATGACAGAAGACCCAGACAGGAATATGATAGGAAACAATATGGCCACCATTAACATAATAGAGAGAGCAGCTTCTGTTGCTAGCAGGATTGGATCTGGACTACTAATCATGGAAGACTTCAACCATGGGAAGATAGATTGGGAGAACAGAGACCCGCATGGAGGACCAGAAACATGGAGAGCTAAGCTGCTGGACGTGGCAACAAGAAACTTTCTAAGCCAGCACATCAGGGATCCAACAAGAATGAGAGGAGAGGATGAACCAGCAATGCTTGATCTGATATTTACCCTAAATAAGTGGGATATAAGGGAAGTCAAGATGGAAGCACCCTTGGGAATGAGTGATCACAGTGTATTGAACGTTGAGTACCTGGTAGAGCTCGGAATTATCCCCCCCCCCCCCCCCCCCCCCCCCGAAAAAGGACTAGGAAACAAAAGGCTGGCATATCGAAAGCGAAATTATGAGGAGATGAGAAGCTTCCTAAGGGAAATACCTTGGGACACAGTCCTCAGAGCTACGTCTGTACAAGATATGATGGACTATGTCACCCAAAAGTGTCAGGAGGCAGTAAGCAGATACATCCCGGCCCAAAAGGAAAAATCAGAGAAACAAAAGAAGAATCCATGGTATAATAGGGCATGTATGGAAGCAAAGAAACTGAACAAAAGGGCATGGAGGAACTTCCGGAATAACAGAACACCAGAAAGCAGAGAGAGATACCAGAGAACCAGGAATGAGTATGTCAGGGTGAGAAGAGAAGCAGAGAAAAGCTATGAAAATGATATAGCAAACAAAGCCAAGACCGAACCAAAGCTACTCCACAGTCACATCAGAAGGAAAACAACAGTGAAAGAACAGGTAGTGAAACTTAGAACAGGCGAGGACAGGTATACAGAGAATGACAAAGAGGTGTGTGATGAACTCAACAAGAGGTTCCAAGAGGTCTTCACAACAGAACAAGATGAGGTCACTGTGCTAGGAGAAAGGGACGTAAACCAGGCGGCCTTGGAAGAGTTTGAAATTACGAGAGAGGAGGTCAAGAGACATCTGCTGGATCTGGATGTTAGAAAGGCTGTTGGTCCAGATGGGATCTCGCCATGGGTACTGAAAGAGTGTGCAGAGGCACTTTGCTTGCCACTCTCCTTAGTGTATAGTAGGTCACTGGAGACGGGAGACCTACCAGAAATATGGAAGACGGCGAATGTGGTCCCAATATACAAAAAGGGCGACAGGCAAGAGGCACTGAACTACTGGCCAGTATCCTTGACTTGTATACCATGCAAGGTGATGGAGAAGAGCGTGAGAAAAAACCTGGTAGCACATCTGGAGAGAAGGGAATTTGTGACAAATCGACAACATGGGTTCAGGGAGGGTAAATCTTGCATGACTGGCTTAATAGAATTCTATGACCAGGTGACACAGATTAAGCAAGAAAGAGAGGGCTGGGCGGACTGGATTTTCTTGGATTGTCGGAAAGCCTTTGACACAGTACCACATAAGAGGCTGGTACATAAGCTGGAGAGACAGGCAGGTGTAGCTGGTAAGGTGCTCCAGTGGATAAGGGAGTACCTAAGCAATAGGAAGCAGAGAGTTACGGTGAGCGGTGAGACCTCTGATTGGCGTGAAGTCACCAGTGGTGTCCCACAGGGCTCTGTACTCGGTCCTATCTTGTTTCTGATATATGTAAATGATCTCCCGGAGGGTATAGATTCATTTCTCTCAATGTTTGCGGATGATGCCAAAATTATGAGAAGGATTAAAACAGAAGAGGACTGTTTGAGGCTTCAAGAAGACCTAGACAAACTGAAGGAATGGTCGAACAAATGGTTGTTAGAGTTTAACCCAACCAAATGTAATGTAATGAAGATAGGTGTAGGGAGCAGGAGGCCAGATACAAGGTATCATCTGGGAGAGGAAATTCTTCAGGAGTCAGAGAAGGAAAAAGACTTGGGGGTTGATATCACGCCAGACCTGTCTCCTGCAGCACATATCAAGAGGATAACATCAGCGGCATATGCCAGGCTGGCCAACATACGAACGGCATTCAGAAACTTGTGTAAAGAATCATTCAGAACTTTGTATACCACATATGTCAGGCCAATCCTGGAGTATGCAGCCCCAGCATGGAGTCCATATCTAGTCAAGGATAAGACTAAACTGGAAAAGGTTCAAAGGTTTGCCACCAGAATAGTACCCGAGCTGAGAGGTATGAGCTACGAGGAGAGACTACGGGAATTAAACCTCACTTCGCTGGAAGACAGAAGAGTTAGGGGGGACATGATCACCACATTCAAGATTCTGAAGGGAATTGATAGGGTAGATAAAGACAGTCTATTTAACACAAGGGGAACACGTACAAGGGGACACAGGTGGAAACTGAGTGCCCAAATGAGCCACAGAGATATTAGAAAGAACTTTTTTAGTGTCAGAGTGGTGGACAAATGGAATGCATTAGGAAGAGATGTGGTGGAGGCTGACTCCATACACAGTTTCAAGTGTAGATATGATAGAGCCCGATAGGCTCAGGAATCTGTACACCTGTTGATTGACGGTTGAGAGGCGGGACCAAAGAGCCAGAGCTCAACCCCCGTAAACACAACTAGGTGAGTACAACTAGGTGAGTACACACACACACACACACACCTCAAACCTCACAGAAATGCCAGGAGGCCGAAGAGAGATTTATACCAACGGTAAAGGGAAAAAATAAGAAGGAATATAATAACCCATGGTTTAATAGACAGTGTCAGGAAGCAAAAATGGCCAGCTAGCGGGAGTGGAGGAAGTACAGAAGACAAAGAACAGAGGACAACAGAAGCAGATGCAACAGAGCTAGGAACGATTACATTAACATCAGACGAACATCGGAAAGGGACTATGAGAACGATATTGCAATCAAAGCAAAAAAACAACCTAAGTTACTACACAGTCATATAAGAAGAAAAATGTCGGTGAACGACCAAGTGACAAGACTAAGGAAGACAGAGGGGGCATATACTGAAAGTGACAAGGAAATCTGCGAGGCACTGAATGCCAGTTTCCATGGAGTGTTCACTACCGAGCTTGAGCAGCTCCCATTGTTGGAAGGGGTTACCCTAGATGAAAGACTATCAGATATAGAGGTGACAGCAGAGGAGGTAATGAAACAGTTGACAACTCTAGATGCAACTAAAGCAGTTGGACCAGACAAAGTATCACCGTGGATACTAAAAGAAGCAGCACAGGCCCTCAGCGTGCCTCTGGCAATGATCTTTAATGAGTCACTTATGTCAGGAGAATTGCCCAGTTGCTGGAAGAAGGCAAATGTCGTGCCGATCTTCAAGAAAGGTGATAGGGAGGAGGCACTTAACTATAGACCTGTATCACTGACAAGCATCCCCTGTAAAATACTGGAAAGAATAATTAGACTACGACTGGTTGCACACCTGGAGAACATTAGGTTTGTGAACAAACATCAACATGGGTTCTGGACAGGGAAATTGTGCCTAACAAACCTTCTGGAATTCTATGATAAAATAACGAGGATAAGACAGGACAGAGATGGTTGGGCAGACTGCATATTTCTGGACTGCCAAAAAGCCTTTGATACAGTACCGCACATGAGACTGCTGTTCAAGCTCGAGAGGCAGGCGGGGGTGGGGGGAAAGGTCCTAGCATGGATAAGGAACTACCTAACAGGAAGGAGCCAAAGAGTTACGGTAAGGGGCGAGAAGTCGGACTGGCGAACAGTAACAAGTGGAGTACCACAAGGATCGGTGCTGGGACCAATTCTATTTTGTTATATGTTAACGACATGTTTACAGGCGTAGAGTCCTACATGTCGATGTTTGCGGATGACGCAAAGTTGATGAGAAGAGTTGTGACAGATGAGGATTGCAGGATCCTCCAAGAGGACCTGAACAGGTTGCAGAGATGGTCAGAGAAACGGCTACTAGAATTCAACACGAGCAAATGTAAAGTTATGGAAATGGGACTAGGAGATAGGAGACCAAAGAGACAGTACACAATGAAGGGGAACAGCCTACCTGTAACGACGCGTGAAAGAGACCTGGGGGTGGACGTAACACCTAATCTATCTCCTGAGGCACATATAAATAGGATAACGACAGCAGCGTACTCTACACTGGCAAAAGTTAGAACATCATTCAGAAACCTAAGTAAGGAGGCATTTAGGGCGCTTTACACTGCCTACGTAAGGCCAGTCTTAGAGTATGCTGCCTCATCATGGAGTCCCCATCTGAAGAAGCATATAATGAAACTGGAAAAGGTTCAGAGGTTTGCAACGAGACTCGTCCCAGACCTACGAGGGATGGGGTATGAGGAGCGCCTGAGGGAACTGTGCCTTACGACACTAGAAAGAAGAAGGGAGAGGGGGGACATGATAGGAATGTATTAGATACTCAGAGGGATTGACAGAGTGGACATAGACGAAATGTTCACACGGAATAGTAACAGAACGAGAGGACATGGATGAAAGCTTGAAACTCAGATGAGTCACAGAGATGTTAGGAAGTTTTCTTTTAGCGTGAGAGTAGTGGGGAAATGGAATGCACTTCAGGAACTGGTTGTGGAAGCAAATACTATTCATAATTTTAAAACCAGGTATGATAGGGAAATGGGACAGGAGTCATTGCTGTAAACAATCGATGCTCGAAAGGCGGGATCCAAGAGTCAATGCTCGATCCTGCAGACACAACTAGGTGAGTACTACTAGGTGAGTACACACACACACACACACACACACACAGAGGGGACACAGGTGGAAACTGAGTGCCCAAATGAGCCACAGAGATGTTAGAAAGAACTTTTTTAGCGTCAGAGTTGTTGACAAATGGAATGCATTAGGAAGTGATGTGGTGGAGGCTGACACAGTTTCAAGTGTAGATATGATAGAGCCCAATAGGCTCATGAATCTGTACACCTGTTGATTGACGGTTGAGAGGCGGGACCAAAGAGCCAGAGCTCAACCCCCGCAAACACAACTAGGTGAGTACACACACACACACACACACACACTGGTGACCATCGTGTTAGGTGGACGTGGGGTTGAGAGCTCCTGGTTCACTAGTGGAGTGGAAGGGGTAATCAGGCAACTTCGAAGTGAAAAAATGTGTACAAGTGATTGAAAAAACCTTGGGTTTTGACCAAAGCCCTAAGGTAGTGAAGAAAAACAGTTTAAATAGCGTAATTCAAAATAGTTGAGGAAGTACTGTGGCAGTGTGGAGCAGACCTCACCGACCTCTGACCGCGTGACCTCACCCCCGGCAGCAACCCTCCTACCACCACGTGGGACGACGATTGGAGATTCACTCACCTATTGTGTTAGCAGGACGGTAAGATACTTGGAACCCCTGTGGGTAAGGTCGCATTATAGCAATGACTAGGTCAGCAAGGGTGTCTAGGCCCAACAGTATTATTATTGAGGAAAAACATTGGTTTGTGGAGAAGATGATTGGGAAATTTGTAGAGAAGAGGGATGTTTGGATAGATGATCTAATCCAGGGGATTAAAAGTGAGGTCTTTAATAAGATACAGGATGAGGTTCAAAGACTCAAACAAGAGTTTATGGATTATATTCAAGAGGAAATCACGAAGAGCAGGGTAGAATGGCAAGGAGAAATATCTTGGCTTACTAATGAATTTGGCAGGAATAAGGGAAGCTTGGCAGGGGAAGGGGGAGTAGTAGTAGGTGGAGTAGCGGGAGTGGGAGGGGTGGGGAACAGCCAGGGAGGGGGCCACCAGCATGACCCTGAACTGAGAAAGAGGACAATCATAATCCATGGATTGCTTGAAGCCAGGGCACCATTGAGGCAGGAAAGGATGGAGATTGAGGATTTGGAGCTACAGGGGATCTTGAGAGACATGAGAGCCCAGATGGCAGGGAATGAGGTGCAAGTCCAACGACACATTGGGCCATACAACTGTAACAGGAAACGACCTGTCTTGGTACAGTTCACTAACAAAGAGGCAATAGATTACATACTGCATCACAAACACTTACTCAGAGGTAGCGAAAATTACTACAACGTATATATTGACAAATTCATGACGAAGGAGGAGCAGATAGCCCACAGAGCAAGCAAACAACAATACAACTCTTCCCATTTGAGCACAGCTACACACCCCAGTGCTAATCCACCCCATGCTAACCAGCTCACACCTGCTTCTCAGGTCACTCCTTCCCCAAATCAGCCGACCCTGCTTATCTCCCCAACACATCCCTTGACCCCTCTGACCCCACTGCAGTCAAATTCATCCCACATTCCAAGGACCCACTCATCACCTCAACCCCCAAAACCCGTCCAGCCCTCATCCCCTCAACCCCCAAAACCCACCCAGCCCTCATCCCCTCAACCCCAAGAACCCACCCAGCCCTCATCCTCTCAACACCCAAAACCTACCCAGCCCTCACCCCTCCTCATCCCCTCTCCTTTTATGTGACCCCCCACCCTTGCGAGGAGGGTGGGAGGTTCCCCCCACCCCCTCTATCCTTCCCCCTCCCAACCTCACCCCAACATACCTTCCTAGAAGAAACGAAGGAGGATACCAATATTAAAATGACCTCGTCGTAGAAAGTAGTAAAGAGTTTCCATGAAGAGCCAGGGGCCTTAAGAAGACCTTGACAAGGCAGCCTACAAGCGCCCTAAGGACTAATTCTATGGCCGTGTTGGAAGACGAGTACTGTGGTGAGCCTGCAGTTCACTCGAAAGGGAAATCAACGAAGAGCAACGAAGCACAGGCCCCTCAAAGTGCTCAGAGAGTAAAGCAGGCACCTAAGCAAATTTTGGTTGTGGGAGAATCCCAGGTGAGGTACTTAGACAGAACGTTTTGTCCTAGAGATAGGGGGAACGGGTTAAGGGTTTGCTATCCTGGAGCTGGAATTGGTGATATTATAAACAACATGAATGATATTATGGCTGGAATTGGGAACAATCCCATTATTTGTATTAGCACAGGAGGAAATGATGTTGGTCGAGTTAGGAGTGAGGAACTGATTCAGAGGTATAAAACAGCCATAGAATTAGTTAGGAGCAAGGGAGGAATCCCGATCATATGTGGCATTCTTCCAAGAAAGGGAGTTGGAAATGAATGGTTGTCGAGGGCACTTGGTGTCAATTGCCGGCTGGAAAGATATTGCAAATCAAATGCAATATCTTTCATAGATAACTGGGAACACTTCTATGGAAGAAATGAAATGTATGCTCGGGATGGGGTGCATCTATCGAGGGCTGGGGTTGTTGTTGTTGCAAACTCGTTGGAACCAGTGGTTGGAGGCGTTTGTTTGGGTTTAAACTGTTAGCAGATAGTGGTATGGGAATTGATATGGAGGAAGGAGGTAATAAAAGTATGTGTTTGTGGGAGAAAGAAATTGGCAAAATGATCAGGGAAAGAGAAGGGCCTCAAAATAACAATACACTTAGGGTATATTACACTAACAGTAGAAGTCTAAGAAACAAAATAAACGAATTAAATGCTCTTGTCTGTACAGAAAAAAATAGATATTATTGCACTTACCGAAACGTGGATGAATGTAGAAAATAGAGAACTATTAGCTGAATATCAAATAAATGGATTTAAACTATTTCACACAGATAGATATATTAGACGAGGAGGGGGAGTAGCCATATATGTTAGGGACAATTTGAAATGTAGTCTCAAAGAGGGAATCAAAACTGAGCCACACACAGAAACTATTTGGATAGAATTAAACGAAAAAGCAAATAATCTTATAATAGGAGTTATATATAGGCCACCAAATTTAGACAGAATGGAAGCAAAGCATCTATGGGATGAAATATCTAGAGCATCTAGGTCTAAAAGTATTTGTGTCATGGGTGACTTTAATTTTAGTGGAATAAACTGGATTAACAGAACAGGGAATAACGAAGCAGAAGATTTTATAGAATTAATTGACGATTGCTTTCTTACGCAACACATTAAGGAACCAACGCGGGAAAATAATATTTTAGATTTAGTGTTAACTAACAGGGAAACACATATTAATGACATCGAAATCGGGAGTGAACTAGGGAACAGTGATCACAAAGAAATCAGATTTAGCATTGAGTGGAATAGATCTGCAGGAGAAAATTCTGTTAAAGTGCCAGATTTTCATAAAGCTAATTTCAATATCCTAAGAAATTTTTGGGGGGCAAATAGATTGGAAAGTCTTGGGCATAGGGGGGGGGGGCCGGTCTTGGAGCAAGACGTGAACCCAGCGATGTGTGATGTAAAGGAGGATTTCGATTTGGATTCAAAATATAACTTATTTACAAATATTCTAAGCAAAGCACAGGAAAGTAGTATATCTTACAAATTAAATAGATCAAATACAAATGACCCGAAATGGATAACAAAGGATCTGAAAAATCTTATAGGTAGAAAGAGAGCTTGGTACAAAAGGATTAAGAATGGGGAAGTCAGTTTAGAACAAGAATTCGCACAACTGGTTAGAAATGTTAAAAAAGAGATAAGGAGAGCAAAAAGAAACTATGAAGTTCGTATAGCAGGCCAAGCAAAGGCAAATCCTAAAGGTTTTTTTTCAGTTATATCGAACAAAGGTTAGGGAAAGGATAGGTCCATTAAAAACCGAGACAGGTCAGATAACGGATAATGACGAAGAGATGAGTAGTATTTTTAATAAATATTTTATCTCTGTATTTACTAAAGAAGAACTTAACTCTATGCCTTCAGCCGAACAAGTCTATGTGGGTGGGGACGAGGACAGGTTGACTAGTCTAACAGTTACCAGGGATGATATTATTAAACAAATAGTAAAACTCAAACCAAACAAATCCCCAGGGCCGGATGAAGTGTTTGCCAGGGTGCTTAAAGAATGCAAAGAGGAGCTTTGCGATCCATTGTCTACCATATTTAATAAATCATTAGAGTCAGGCAGAGTGCCAGAGTCGTGGAAGGTTGCTAATGTGGTACCAATTTTTAAGAAAGGAGATAGATCACTTGCATCAAACTATCGGCCAATTAGCCTAACGTCTATTGTGGGAAAGTTACTTGAATCGATAATTGCAAATACCATTCGTTTTCATCTTGAAAAACATAAATTAATAAACGAGTCACAACATGGTTTTACAAATGGCCGTTCATGTGTAACAAATTTGCTATCTTTTTATTCCAGCATAGTTGAGGCAGTTGATAGTGGTAAGGCTTGCGATGTTGTGTACCTTGACTTTAGCAAAGCTTTTGATACAGTGCCACATGCAAGACTGATTAAAAAGATAGAGGCTCATGGTATTGGGGGTGCTATATTAAGATGGATTAGGGCATGGCTATACCAAAGGAAACAGAGAGTTAGTATAAATGGGGTTAAGTCAGAGTGGGAAAATGTTGTAAGTGGAGTGCCTCAAGGCTCTGTATTGGGACCTCTGTTGTTTATAATATATATAAATGATTTAGATTCAGGTTTGAGTAGCAACATTTGCAAATTTGCCGATGATACAAAAATCGGTAGGGAAATTAACACGGAAGAAGACTCACTATCACTTCAAGTTGATCTAAATAGGGTTTTGAAATGGTCAAAAGATTGGCAGATGCAGTTTAATGCTGATAAATGTAAAGTTCTGAGGCTAGGTAGAGATGATAGAGTTACAAGATACGAGCTAGATGGTGTTGAGATTGCGAAGTCGGATTCCGAAAGGCATCTGGGAGTTATGATTAGTAAGAATTTAAAACAAAAGGATCAATGCATGAATGTTCGTAATAAGGCAAATAGGACACTGGGATTTATTAATCGAAGCGTTAGTAAGTCAAAATATAAATGTGCATGCTATTATTTAGCGATGATAGTATTACAGAAGACCCTTGACTGTGATACAACTGACAAGGCTTCTGATAATAGAAGGATTGTGGTGATACGTAGTGTGTGCACCATGGTAGGAGAAGTAATGCTGTGGGAGGGAGGGTGGTGGCATCGTCTTCTGGCTGTGTGTGGCCACCTTTTCTTGACTGCACTCACCATACCTGCTTAGTAATTCGCTATGGTGAACATAAATGTAGATACTTATATATAACCTGTGTCTAGAATGTAATAACAACAATAGGAGTACATTGGGAGCCTCCATTTTGGCAACCCGTTATCGCAAATTCGTATAGTCAATATTGACTTATTAAATAAGTGCATAGGTGACATACTAAACATAATAGATACCCTTAAAAAGGTTCATAGAAAACACCGACCTTACCTAACCTTGTTAGTATGTTAAGATAAGCATCTTATAGCTTCATAATTACAATTGTTACTTAACCTATTATAGGTATAGGTTAAGTAATAATTGTAATTACGAAGCAATAAGATTCTTATCTTAACATACTAACAAGGTTAGGTAAGGTCGGTGTTTTCTATGAAGGTTTTTAAGGGTATCTATTATGTTTAGTATATCACCTATGCACGTAGTTAATAAGTCAATATTGACTATACGAATTTGCGAGAACGAGTTGATTTTGGTGAGGGAGGTGTGTCGTCTGCACGACTTGTCATGTTGTTTACTGGTGGCCACTATGGTCGTAAGGTACCATACCAGCTTATTTGTACAGGTATGGTGAATAAAACATGTAGATACTTGTATATAATGTGTGTATATAGTGTAATAACACTATAAACAGTATTGATGGAGGAGAAATATTACTTCACCTGGTCTTGAAGCAGCGAGGGCGGCAGCCACCTGCTGACTGTGTGTGTGGCTACGTCTCTTATTGCTTGAACTTACCATACTAGCTTAGATGTACACTTATGGTGAACAAAACATGTAGATACTTATATTTAATGTCTGTGTATAGTGAATAAAAGCAAACACAGTATGTTTGGAGGAGTATGTTGGTGAGTGAGGAGGAGAGTCAGAGAGTGGTGGCGAGTGGCTGACTGGCTGGTGAGTGAAGGCCATTCTTCGTTGCATTTTGACTCATAATACCAACTTAGTGGTTCGTTATGGTGAGCAAAACCTGCAGATACATATATATAACATGTGTGTATATAGTGTAATAACTGCAAAACTATTTGTTTATTGTTTTATGAACATAATAATTTAATCACTAAAATGATCACAATAATTTTGAGTACAGCGATGGTTCACACATTTTATTGTATAAATATATCACAATACACACTATTCAATAATATTACTGAAAAAAAAACAAAGAAAAAACTCAATCAGAGATATTGAAATAATTAGGCAATAATATCTTTGTGACAACCCCCACCTGACAGCTCGGGCGGAGCAGACCTCGTCTGGCGACTGCTCTGTCACGCCTCTTCTTTTTTTTGCCAGACTTCTCCGCTCTATTGCGTCCAAAATATGCCACATACGATTTTTTCCCCGTGATCAGGGAACAAAAAATAACACTTTTATAAGACAGAAGAATTTTTGGGATTTTTTTTTGTTGCGCTTGTGGTTGTTGAAGCCATTATGACCCTTAGCGCCCTAAGGGTTAAGGGCTGCTGACTGCGACAAGAATAAATGGGTTGATGCTGCCTGACAATATCTACATTAATCTCTGGCAGGTAAACTGTTTTGTCTTACTTTGTAATTAGTCAATATACTAGTCTTCTCACTGTAATTTAATTATTTGAATGATTTATTTAATCATCAGAAGTGTATTAGCTTCTTATTATCGGAAGTGTATTAATTTAACTTCTTATTATCTGAAGTGTATTAACTTCATAGTATTAGTTCTGAATTAGCATTAATATTACAGCCCATTTATTTAAATATATTTAATTACATTTATGCATTTAATACTGGAGATCCCTAAGCCACTGGTTCTCTGATCTTTACCTTTAAATCTTTGGTCCTTCGAAAAATTTAATATATTTTCATTGTAGAGCTAATTCTCCCTCAACACACTCCCCATGCCTAAGACTTTCCAATCTAATTCACCCAAAAAATTCTTAGGCAATTAAAATTAGCTTTTCGAAAATCTAGAACTTTAACAGAATTTTCTCCTACAGATCTACTCCAGTCTATGCTAAATCTGATTTCTTTGTGATCATTGTTCCCTAGCTCACTCTCTATTTCGATGTCATAAAATAGTTTTTCCCCTGTAGTTAACACTAAATCTAAATTATTATTTTCCCGCGTTGGTTTTTTAATGTGTTGCGTAAGAAAGAAATTGTCAATTATTTCTAGTAAATCTTCTGCATCATTTTTCCCTGTTCTATTAAATCTGTTTATTCTACTAAAATTAAAGTCTCCTATGACACAAATACTGTTAGACCTAGATGCTCTAGATATTTCATCCTTAGATATTTTGTACATCTTGATATTTTGGGCAACTTCAAGCTTTTTCCACTGTTGGTGTGATAGACTTGTGAGATCAGGTGCGGCATAGTCAATCAATGATCTGACTGCTTGAACATAGTATGTGCGAAGGATAAATTCTACTGATTGATTGATAAAGATTAAGCCACCCAAGAGGTGGCACGGGCATGAATAGCCCCTAAATTATGTATGTGGATGCCAGGGTGGATTCTACTATTCTACTGTTGTTGTTTAAGATTCAGCTACTAGGAACAAAAAGTTCCAAGTTGCACGGGCTATGGTGAGCCCGTAGTAGACTTACCTGGCACAGGAGTGGGGCGGTAACTGGACATGAACGTCAATTCTACTGTGTTAGAACCTGGTTACATCCTCTAATGGTGAGATGGTAGGTGGCATGGATGAATGACATATATGGATAATTCATAGGGTATTGAATTAATGGGATATTAATGTGGTAGTAAATTAAGAGTGTGACATGTTGGCAGTTTATGTTTTTTCGTTCCTGTTGCAGGGTCATTTGGTCCAGCTTCTGCATTGGCCCTGGGTCTTGAAGTGGGTAGAGCGTAACTGTGTATTAGTTGGTTATTGATTGCTGGTCTAGATTTCTTGTTATGCAAGCACTTCACTGATGTGTTTAATAATGTGTTTAATAATGCACAAACAACAGGGTTCCATCAAGGAACATATAATCACCACACACAACGAGAAGATCACCAGGGGTATGTTGACGAGCAACACAGAAATATTTGATAGATACAATGACAATAGACGATTAGACATCAATGAAGCGCTGCATATCAAGAAATTTAGACCAGCAATCAATAACCAACTAATACACAGTTACACTCTACCCACTTCAAGACTCCAGAAGTCAATGACATCATTAAAAAGAGCCTTGCCTCTGTCCAGTGTCCAGCACAGAGAGAGCCCTACAATCTATTGAACTGTTACTCTGTTAGCTTTGCCGGCCTACCAGATGGAATCACACTGTGCCCTTAGAAGGGTGGCAGACAGTTGGGGTGGGACTATATTTATGTATCCACCCTGGCATCCACATACATCAACCTCTCAGTCGGCCAAGCAGGAGCCACGGCAACACACAGAGAAAGAGAAAAGTCAATCAAGTACAGGGAATTACATCACAGGTACAACTTCGTTCCAATAGAATCTGAGATCCTTGGTCTATGGGGAGAGAGCGCAAGAAGGTTTCTTTAGGATCTTGGATCCAGCCCATTGACCCTACAATAGTCCTTAAAGCTGCAAGTTTTCTCTCCCAGTGCCTCAGTGTAGTAATCCAGAGGGGAAATGCCCGATGCATCCTCGGTTCCTGCCTGGCGTCAAAGGAGTTCAAAGAAATCTACATCCTCTGGGAAACAAACTTTCCCTATTTCCTCTTATTATTTTCTTTTTGTAAACAATCAGAAATAAATTTAGAAGGCTGGACGATGTCGACAATACGAAATGTGTATCCGAATAAGATCTATGAGTCATGATTAGTAGGGATTTTAAACCAAAAATCAAAGCATAAATGTATGGAATAACGCAAATACGATAGCGAGATCTATTTCCACAAGTTACAACAACACAACTAATGTTATCATTCAGCTTTATATTGCCTGTATTAGGCCACATTTATATTATGCAGTTTGGTTTTGATCTCCGTACAAAAGAATGGACATGAATTCACTTGAAAACGTACAGAGAAGGATGACAAAGTCTGAAACCTTCATTGTGGAGAGAGACGAAGAAAAGCTATTTTACATTCTCTAGAGTGACGAAGGGTGACATGGCTGACGCATATAAGTGGATAAAAGGTACTGCAAAGGGGACATAAATAAGGTTTCAAATGTATCATCACAAAATAGAAATCGAAACAGTGAATATATATTTGGCAAGTATAAATTCAGTTAAGACCTGTATAAATACTGATTTAGAAACAGTGTTGAATTATGGAACAAATTACATGGTAACAATAGACGTGGATCCCTCGATTGTTTTAAGCGTAGGTTAGACATATAGATGAATGAGTTTATGTGAATATAAAGTTTGGGTGAATATAAATAGGAGCCGCCTCTTATAAGCCAATAGACCTGCATTTTCCTTTCTTCCTATGTTCATCCATACTTACCCATGCTTAGGTATCATACAAACCTAGCTACCGATGCCAATACTACATATATTCCTAGTTACTAATGATAAGTATAATATATACATAAGCTACCTAGGATTATTTGTCATACATACCTATCTTCTCATGCTAATGTCATAATACACGCTTAGCTTCCCATGTTTATGTATTATACATACCCAGCTACCCCATGTTATTGAATCATACATACCCAGCTACCCATGCTAATGTATCATGCATACCCAGCTGCCCATGCTAATGTCATCACACCTTACCTCCCCATGAAAATACCGCCAAACATACAATTATCAACCAACTGTTATAAAAAGATAGAAAGCAATGGCAGGTCCCATGATATGAAGCCTGGTAAAGTGCACTCTGTTGAGTAAGCACTATTAGGTAACACACTCACAAATCTTCCATTACATCAGAGTTAGTGAACAAACTGTTTAAGACCACGGACTCACCTGCCACGTCTGACGCTCCAGGTGACCCAGTTGTAACATATTCCTCTTGCTCATCTCTTTATCACATTGTGTTCTGATATTGGGAGTCTGACGAGAAACATCTTTCACAGCATCTTTCACGTAGGCTCCCATAGTTTTGAGACTGCTGTTGTACAGAAATAGTATTAGCAGAAAGGTGCTTATTGCTATTGATACATTACAAAATCTAAATATTAGGAAACTGACTTGGCCCTCTATATTTTTTATCTGATAAATAAAACAAATCAAGTATCCTGAGAGACAGACGGACCCCACAATACAACCTACAATAATAAGCTGCAGTAATAATTATATAATTGTAACCTGCAGAAATTACCTACAATAATAGCCTGTTGTAATAATAACCTGCATTAATAACCTACAATGATAACCTGAAGTAATTTCGCAAGAAAAAATATATATTCAGCTTCTTTTAAAATCTAGTCACATGTTTTGTTCATAGTCACTTAAACTGTTATTGAAGTCAAACTTCTGAGCTGACTTTGTTTCATCTGTGTCTACATTCCTGAATTTAGTACGTGTTTTGGGAATTTATATTAAAATGTTGACTTACGGTAAAAGAAAGCTACAGGCCTAGGTTGGGTTTGTCAGGGCTTCAGCGGCGGTCCCCACACACTGACCTGACCTGACCGGCTGTAATAACCAGTCTGCCCTTATTACCCACCATAATAAACTTCTGGAATTTAATTTCCTAATATCCTACAATTATTTACCTTGTAGTAATTGAATTTTGCTGTGAGCGAGATTATTCGGTAAAGAACTTGTTATGACGTCACTAAGCCAGTAACTTCGTTTTTTTTTTCCATCTCTCTCTCTCTCTCTCTCTCTCTCCATGGGGCATTAGTGCCTTTTTCTTACCAGATCAAACCCCAAGCCAGGTTGAAGTTATCAAGAACTGGGCAGTAATAGACACCCAAACGGGAAAGTTGCCCAACATAAGGGACTTCAGGTCAAGAAACTGTACTAGTGTTCCGGCAACTTCTTCCAAAGGGCTACCTTGGTGGAACAGCTCGAGTAAGCCATGGAGTAACTATTCCTAATACACTGCTACTGCAGGCTAAGAAAACGTTGGAGAGGAACAGGGCGAAGGCGGAGACAAAACCAGAGAGCTTGTACGCTACCACTCCCACAGTGTAAGTGTAGATTGTTCAAAGAGAATAAAGAACAAAAGTTAACATTATGATCCAGGTATTTACCTGGTTCCTACTATTCTAAATTATGCATATTCGTACATTTCATCCTCCTTCAATTAAATATGTTTTATAGTTGTCTGTTTTTCTGACTTCATGTCATAATGTTATGTTACCATATTCTTATTACATTTGCCTGTAGTGAAGTTGCCTAATATTACTTTGTTGTATTACTGTATAAGAGTTGGTTAGTGGAGCATGGGTACGAGTGGTCCTGTGTAGGACGAGTATTTGTCATGATCAGTATGTGTAAAGCGTCAGTGGTACCAGATGTGAGTGTCACTTATCAGATATTATTTACAGTTAAGAAATATAATTATACAAGTTATTGTTGCCAGTATGTCAAATATATTATATACTTATGTTTATAAGTGTATGGCAGTGTGTATCCCCGTGTGGGAATGTCTTATGGGATTATATTTACGGGTGGCTACAGTTGTCTGAGGAGAGAGCAGCAGTCAGTCTGAGCGAATGTACAAGAGTTGCACATTAGTTGGGTTGATGACTGGACGTGCCACTGAAGCTAAGTAGTGGTTCTCTTATTTGCTTGTGTGTAGGTGTTACTATGATTCTGGTATTCATATGATTTATTAATTAGCTGTATATATTAATGTGTGTCTGTGGTCATAATCCTATAAACATTTAATTATTAATTTTGTCTTTACTTATTTATTTTATTGGTACCCTGTACAGAGTAAACTAATTTTCTGTTATTTTATTATAGTGGTTTTACCCAATGAATCCTTTAGTTAGGATTTATAATATCATGCCAATAAGGATCTTTAGGAACTGCTTCCAGGAACACAAGCTCTACCAAGTGCGAGTGTTTAACAAATTGGGGTCCCGTCCGGGAACAATTTTGATCTTATTTTGATATTATTTTAATTATTATGATTTTTTAGGTAATGAAAGTTGACTTGTTACTGATTAAGGAAATTTGGATTACTGGTGGATGTAGAGTAATATCATATGGATTACAGAATGGATGTTGTCAGGAGCTGAAGAATGTTGATCGAGCAGATCATCAGGCAGAGGGAACTCGACACCACTAGCCATGTCAAGGCAGACAAACACCGTTGGGCTTTCTACCATTGGGGTCCTCGATGCTTGATGAACTTCTTGGTTTTGTACCTAACAAGCACACATCTACAGTGCCCTTAACATAGGCTTCATGATGGTCCATACATGAATTTAGAGTACATTGAAATATTTTTTTTCCTAATCCTAGTCTATCACAGGAGCATCATAAGTCAACATCTAAACATTTGTGCTTACTGGAGACAGGAGGTCCATCTGCAGGCAGAGACAGAGTAGTCGTAGGACGCAGAGGCAGTGGACCATAAGTTGCGCACAGATCATGATAATAGGTAGACTCCTACATAGGCACAATATATTACATGGTATATGTGATATTCTCCAACTATAAGGAGTGGGGAAACGTAGCAGAAACACACACAGTGAATGTGAAATAATTCTTAAGCATTTAAATTGTGAAATAAGGTTAACTTTGTTTTTATATGCCTACTATACACATGCCTCACATGTGACAAGAATTTTTTTTTTTTTTAAACTGCACCATTTATTCGACGTAAGAGCAGCACATGTTGTAATGTCCGAAAGTTCTTCACCTATTGCTTTGAAATTTTGCAATTTGTCATTCGAATACACGCGTGTTTTTATATACCTACTATATAGATGCCACACATGTGACAGGTAAAAACATGTTTTTTTTTTTTAAAACAGTGCCATCTGTTACAAACAATAGCAACACATGATACATTAAATATGTTACAATTCCATTTCAATGTTTCCGATTGCATTGATAAATAGAATTTTCATAGATTTCATTTTAATAATTTTGTGTGACATTACGTTGGAATTGAGCTGTGATGTTTACCATACTGTTCATTTTGTGAGTATAGTTTATTTATTTATTTTTTTTTTATTTTTTTTAACCGTTCTACTTATTTTTCAGTGATGGGAACATCAGATCATTTGGGAACGCATTGGACGAGGGAGTAAAAATGGTGGGGGAGGACAAGGGGACGGGGGAGTGGAAAATGGTGGGGAGGACAAAGGAACAGAGAAGTGGGGGATGGTGGGGAGGACGAGAGGATGGGAAGGGGGTTAATGGTGGAGAGGACGAGGGGATGGTGGAGTATGGCATCATGAGAAGAAAGAGGGGATGGGAGAATGGTGAGGAGGACAAGGGGACAGTGGAGTCGAGGATGGTGGGAAGGACGAGGGGATGGGTGAGGGGGGGGAATGGTGGGGAGGACAAGGGGACGGGGGAGTGGGGGATGGTGGGGAGGACAAGGGAACAGAGAAGTGGGGGATGGTGGGGAGGACGAGAGGATTTGAAGAGGGTTAATGACGGAGAGGACGAGGGGACGGGGGAATATGGCATCGTGAGGAGAAAGAGGGGACGAGAGAATGGTGAGGAGGACAAAGGGATAGTGAAGTGGAGGATGGTGGGGAGGACGAGGGGACGGGAGAGGGGGGAATGGTGGGGAGGACAAAGTAATGGGGGAGTTGGGTATGGTGGGTAGGACGAGGGGGGCAGGGGAGTGGGAAATGGTTGTGAGGACGAAGGGACGGGTGAGTTGGGGATAATGGGAAGGAAGAGGGGATGGGGGAGGGGGGAAATGACGGGAAGGATGATGTGACGCGAGAGAGGAAAATGATTGGGAGGATGAGGGGACTAGGGAGGGGAAGTGGCTGGATTCAAGAGGCCTGGAGCGAACTTTTGAATTGTCCAACTGATCGTGTTGCCAGAGGCAAGTGAGGAGTGTAGCCGCCATCTGACAGTTCCACGTATATTAATCACTATGCGGATCCAAAGTAGTTTTCATCAGTAAACTTATCGATTTAACACTGTGTTTGAGTAAGCCTCCCATCTCCAAGGCTATTGATGTAGACTATTTATGTTACACTGCATTGCACCGGAGATTGAATCCTTGGGTTATGATAACGAAAAAGACCACTGAGAAGTATTGCTGGGACACGAATATAAACACCCAGCTGGCGACCTTGATCGAAGAGGTAAGGAATTACCTGAGTATTTTCCCAGTATCTCGGCGGGCAAGTTCAACCAAGAGTAACAGAGTTAAGGATGGAATTCCCACTCGCCAGGGGTGCAATTCAAGGCCAGCCTTGAATTCCACTATTCAACAAGTAGAATGGGAGGGGGCCCCGGGCATGCAGTGGTGCCCATGTACAGGTGGGCAAAGACCCACGGCAATAACCCTAACTACATAAGTTGCGACTCCTCTTCCAAATAAATTCTGATGTAAGAACACTAGTTAGGGGGATAGAAGCCCTAAATCAGAAAATAGTTAATGCAGAATATGCTGTCATATTCAATGAGTCATGTATAAAAGAAAACCTGCTGCAAGTATATATATATATATATATATATATATATATATATATATATATATATATATATATATATATATATATATATATATATATATATATATATATATATATATATATATATATATGAATGAAAACTCACACCCCAGAAGTGACTCGAACCCATACTCCCAGGAGCAACGCAACTGGTAAATACAGGGCGCCTTAATCCACTTGACCATCACGGCAGTCAAAAGGAAGTGATAGCCGAGGCTATTTGAGCCACTTCCCCGACGGCAACTCGGATGGTAATCTTGGGCATAGCATTTCACCAAATCACCTCATTCTTTGGGGCACACGTGAGGAACACAAATGCGAACAAGCCTGAATGGTCCCCAGGACTATATGCGAATGAAAACTCACACCCCAGAAGTGACTCGAACCCATACTCCCAGGAGCAACACAACTGGTAACTACAGGGCGCCTTAATCCACTTGACCATCACGGCCGTCAAAAGGAAGTGATAGCCTCGGTTATCACTGATAGCCGGATATATATATATCCGGGATATATATATATATATATATATATATATATATATATATATATATATATATATATATATATATATATATATATATATATATATATATATATATATATTATTATATATGACCGAAAAAGTAAGATTAATAATTCTAACACGAATTTTCTCAATTTTTCGTACATTTCTTTTCACTGTTGGAGGTAATTAAAAAATCAATTCTCCAAAATTCATTTTTATTTCTAGTATGACGCGACACGAGCGCGTTTCGTAAAACTTATTACATTTTCAAAGACTTTAGTTTACAAATACACAACTGAATAGAACTTACACATCTTCGATTTTGTTTATATCTACATTTGAGTGAGGTGGATGGGGTGAGGTGGCATTAATAGGGTATTAATTTCATCAACACACGACAGAACAAGAGGTGGCATTAATAGGGTATTAATTTCATCAACACAAGACAGAACACGAAACAATGGGTATTGAAATGGAAGTGATTGTAGAAAGCCTATTGGTCCATATTTCTTGCTGCTTCTATATTGGAGCGGAGTCTTGAGGTGGGTAGAATATAGTTGTGCATTAATTGGCTGTTGATTGCTGGTGTTGACTTCTTAATGTGTAGTGCCTCGCAAACGTCAAGCCGCCTGCTATCGCTGTATCTATCGATGATTTCTGTGTTGTTTACTAGGATTTCTCTGGCGATGGTTTGGTTGTGGGAAGAGATTATATGTTCCTTAATGGAGCCCTGTTGTTTATGCATCGTTAAACGCCTAGAAAGAGGTGTTGTTGTCTTGCCTATATACTGGGTTTTTTGGAGCTTACAGTCCCCAAGTGGGCATTTGAAGGCATAGACGACGTTGGTCTCTTTTAAAGCGTTCTGCTTTGTGTCTGGAGAGTTTCTCATGAGTAGGCTGGCCGTTTTTCTGGTTTTATAGTAAATCGTCAGTTGTATCCTCTGATTTTTGTCTGTAGGGATAACGTTTCTATTAACAATATCTTTCAGGACCCTTTCCTCCATTTTATGAGCTGTGGAAAAGAAGTTCCTGTAAAATAGTCTAATAGGGGGTATAGGTGTTGTGTTAGTTGTCTCTTCAGAGGTTGCATGGCGTTTCACTTTCCTTTTTATGATGTCTTCGACGAAACCATTGGAGAAGCCGTTGTTGACTAGGACCTGCCTTACCCTACAGAGTTCTTCGTCGACTTGCTTCCATTCTGAGCTGTGGCTTAGAGCACGGTCGACATATGCGTTAACAACACTCCTCTTGTACCTGTCTGGGCAGTCGCTGTTGGCATTTAGGCACATTCCTATGTTCGTTTCCTTAGTGTAGACTGCAGTGTGGAAACCTCTGCTCTTTTCCATGACTGTTACATCTAGAAAGGGCAGCTTCCCATCCTTTTCCATCTCGTAAGTGAAACGCAGCAC
This sequence comes from Procambarus clarkii, assembly GCF_020424385.1. Lineage (NCBI taxonomy): Eukaryota > Metazoa > Arthropoda > Malacostraca > Decapoda > Cambaridae > Procambarus > Procambarus clarkii. The sequence continues at coordinate 28,372 of NW_025561965.1, read as the reverse complement.
GGAACTCTGCTCAAATGCCTCCTTCAGCTCCTGCAGATGTCTGACATCAGGTACCTGTGTAAAAATGTCGTCAACATACCTGCAGTATATGGCCGGTTTCAAGTTCATGTCGACTAAGACTTTTTGCTCGATGGTACCCATGTAGAAGTTTGCAAACAGGACACCTAGGGGAGAACCCATGGCGACCCCATCTACTTGCTTATACATGTGCCCATCTGGGCTCAAGAAGGGTGCCTCTTTAGTACAAGCTTGGAGTAGTTTCCTTAGAATATTTTCTGGTATGTCAAGAGGAGTACAGGCTGGATCACGATACAGTCTGTCGGCTATCATCCCGATTGTCTCGTCCACAGGTACGTTGGTAAACAGCGATTCTACGTCCAACGAGGCTCTTATCCCTGTGGCCCGTGTGCCCCGCAGTAAGTCAACAAATTCCTTTGGAGACTTCAGGCTGAAGGCGCAAGGAACATAAGGAGTCAGCAGGCCGTTGAGTCGCTTCGCCAGTCTGTACGTGGGTGTGGGTATCTGGCTAATGATTGGCCGAAGTGGGTTTCCAGGCTTGTGTGTCTTGACATTTCCATACGCATATCCAGGTTTATATTCCCCAGTCTACACTAATGAAACGAACATAGGAATGTGCCTTAATGCCAACAGCGACTGCCCAGACAGGTACAAGAGGAGTGTTGTTAACGCTTATGTCGACCGTGCTCTCAGCCACAGCTCAGAATGGAAGCAAGTCGACGAAGAACTCTGTAGGGTAAGGCCGGTCCTAGTCAACAACGGCTTCTCCAATGGTTTCGTCGAAGACATCATAAGAAGGAAAGTGAAACGCCATGCAACCTCTGAAGAGACAACTAACACAACACCTATACCCCCTATTAGACTATTTTACAGGAACTTCTTTTCCACAGCTCATAAAACGGAGGAAAGGGTCCTGAAAGATATTGTTAATAGAAACGTTATCCCTACAGACAAAAATCAGAGGATACAACTGACGATTTACTATAAAACCAGAAAAACGGCCATGAGAAACTCTCCAGAGACAAAGCAGAACGCTTTAAAAGAGACCAACGTCGTCTATGCCTTCAAATGCCCTCTTGGGGACTGTAAGCTCCAAAAAACCCAGTATATAGGCAAGACAACAACTTCTCTTTCTAGGCGTTTAACGATGCATAAGCAACAGGGCTCCATTAAGGAACATATAATCTCTTCCCACAACCAAACCATCGCCAGAGAAATCCTAGTAAACAACACAGAAATCATCGATAGATACAGCAATAGCAGGCGGCTTGACGTCTGCGAGGCACTACACATCAAGAAGTCAACACCAGCAATCAACAGCCAATTAATGCACAACTATATTCTACCCACCTCAAGACTCCGCTCCAATATAGAAGCATCAAGAAATATGGACCAATAGGCTTTCTACAATCACTTCCATTCAATACCTATTGTTTCGTGTTCTGTCTTGTGTTTAGGAATTTAATACCCTATTAATACCACCTCACTCAAATGTAGATATAAACAAATCGAAGATGTGTAAGTTCTATTCAGTTGTGTATGTGTAAACTAAAGTCTTTGAAAATGTAATAAATTTTACGAAACGCACTCAAGTGTCGCGTCAGACTAGAAATAAAAATGAATTTTGGAGAATTGATTTTTGAATTACCACCAACAGTGAAAAGAAACGTACGAAAGATCGAGAAGATTCGTGTCAGAATTATTAATCTTACTTTTTCGGTCATATTTAATAATATATGTCTACAGGAAAGACTGCTACCAAAATATACTAATATATATATATATGCGAACAAGCCTGAATGGTCCCCAGGACTATATGCGAATGAAAACTCACACCCCAGAAGTGACTCGAACCCATACTCCCAGAAGCAACGCAACTGGTAACTACAGGGCGCCTTAATCCGCTTGACCATCACGGCCGTCAAAAGAAAGTGATAGCCGAGGCTATTTGAGCCACTTCCCCGACGGCAACTCGGATGGTAATCTTGGGCATAGCATTTCACCAAATCACCTCATTCTTTGGGGCACACGTGAGGAACACAAATGCGAACAAGCCTGAATGGTCCCCAGGACTATATGCGAATGAAAACTCACACCCCAGAAGTGACTCGAACCCATACTCCCAGAAGCAACGCAACTGGTAACTACAGGGCGCCTTAATCCGCTTGACCATCACGGCCGTCAAAAGGAAGTGATAGCCGAGGCTATTTGAGCCACTTCCCCGACGGCAACTCGGATGGTAATCTTGGGCATAGCATTTCACCAAATCACCTCATTCTTTGGGGCACACGTGAGGAACACAAATGCAAACAAGCCTGAATGGTCCCCAGGACTATATGCGAATGAAAACTCACACCCCAGAAGTGACTCGAACCCATACTCCCAGAAGCAACGCAACTGGTAACTACAGGGCGCCTTAATCCGCTTGACCATCACGGCCGTCAAAAGGAAGTGATAGCCGAGGCTATTTGAGCCACTTCCCCGACGGCAACTCGGATGGTAATCTTGGGCATAGCATTTCACCAAATCACCTCATTCTTTGGGGCACACGTGAGGAACACAAATGCGAACAAGCCTGAATGGTCCCCAGGACTATATGCGAATGAAAACTCACACCCCAGAAGTGACTCGAACCCATACTCCCAGAAGCAACGCAACTGGTAACTACAGGGCGCCTTAATCCGCTTGACCATCACGGCCGTCAAAAGGAAGTGATAGCCGAGGCTATTTGAGCCACTTCCCCGACGGAAACTCGGATGGTAATCTTGGGCATAGCATTTCACCAAATCACCTCATTCTTTGGGGCACACGTGAGGAACACAAATGCGAACAAGCCTGAATGGTCCCCAGGACTATATGCGAATGAAAACTCACACCCCAGAAGTGACTCGAACCCATACTCCCAGAAGCAACGCAACTGGTAACTACAGGGCGCCTTAATCCGCTTGACCATCACGGCCGTCAAAAGGAAGTGATAGCCGAGGCTATTTGAGCCATGTAGCAACTGGCGCCCTGTAGTTACCAGTTGCGTTGCTTCTGGGAGTATGGGTTCGAGTCACTTCTGGGGTGTGAGTTTTCATTCATATATATATATATATATATATGCAAACAAGCCTGAATGGTCCCCAGGACTATAGGTGTGAGTTTTCAGATATATATATATATATATATATATATATATATATATATATATATATATATATATATATATATATATATATATATTGTGACGGTAACGCGTTGGTGTTCGGCTGTTTAAGGCTAGGGGTATGGCCTCGTCACATAGTTATAAAAAAAAAATAGAAAAACTGGAACTTCGTCTGTGGTAAGGTAAGGAGAAGACACACAAAACACAAGTAAACTTTAACAATGAAATTTTAATTACGTTAAATAAATCAAAACATGAAAAAATGGACAAACAAATACTTATAATAAAATCAATCAATCAAAATAATAAGAATAATTAAATGACAAAATGAAAAGTTACGTTAAGGCAAAATAACAAGAAGTGCAACACAAAAGTAAATGGGAGGTGCTGGAATATTGGCTTTAAGCCACCACTTCTCTCAGTACACGCTAGCGTCTAGGCGGGAGTAGTGGTGACAACGAGAGCACCGAATATTCTGAGGTCTGAGGTCGTGGCGACCCCAGACATCAAGTAGTATGGGGGGGCGAGTGCAGGTGCAGCCAGACCGGCGACCAATCAGCGGAGCCGGCAGCGATCAACATGTAGTTTGGTGGTTTGAGTCCGAACAGGTGGCTGGCTGCATACGTTTTGCTCACCCTGGCAAGCCTTGCTGGTGTTGTTGTCGTTGTTGGACATGTCTTCCATAGTCGTATTATATAATTTCGACGACGTAATTATGGAGGGAAGAGCAGGCTCAATCTCTTGAAGGAGATTATCGTCACAATATATATATATATATATATATATATATATATATATATATATATATATATATATATATATATATATATATATATATATATATATATATATATATATACCATCTCTTTTAAGGGTCTGAGCAGGTGGTGGAGCGTGTTAAGGCGTACCTGTTATGCCAGTTGCTGGAAGGCTTCTGTGCTGGCTAGGGTTCGAGTCTCCTGGTGGGAAAGTGTTCTAAAGTTGTATACTTGACTCTCGTGTTTAGGAGAGTTGTGCCTTAAGCATAGACACTGTGTCTTCCCATATTAACAGGGACTTGATGAAATAAACGTATAAATGACCCCTCACTTGCTCTAGTGCTCTTGGGAGGTGGTGATCTTTGGTGTATTTAAATACTCCGAAATTACCATCTCTTTTAAGGGTCTGAGCAGGTGGTGGAGCGGGTTAAGGCGTACCTGTTATGCCAGTTGCTGGAAGGCTTCTGTGCTGGCTAGGGTTCGAGTCTCCTGGTGGGAAAGTGTTCTAAAGTTGTATACTTGACTCTCGTGTTTAGGAGAGTTGTGCCTTAAGCATAGACACTGTGTCTTCCCATATTAACAGGGACTTGATGAAATAAACGTATAAATGACCCCTCACTTGCTCTAGTGCTATTGGGAGGTGGTGATCTTTGGTGTATTTAAATACTCCGAAATTACCATCTCTTTTAAAGGTCTGAGCAGGTGGTGGAGCGGGTTAAGGCGTACCTATTATGCCAGTTGCTGGAAGGCTTCTGTGCTGGCTAGGGTTCGAGTCTCCTGGTGGGAAAGTGTTCTAAAGTTGTATACTTGACTCTCGTGTTTAGGAGAGTTGTGCCTTAAGCATAGACACTGTGTCTTCCCATATTAACAGGGACTTGATGAAATAAACGTATAAATGACCCCTCACTTGCTCTAGTGCTCTTGGGAGGTGGTGATCTTTGGTGTATTTAAATACTCCGAAATTACCATCTCTTTTAAAGGTCTGAGCAGGTGGTGGAGCGGGTTAAGGCGTACCTATTATGCCAGTTGCTGGAAGGCTTCTGTGCTGGCTAGGGTTCGAGTCTCCTGGTGGGAAAGTGTTCTAAAGTTGTATACTTGACTCTCGTGTTTAGGAGAGTTGTGCCTTAAGCATAGACACTGTGTCTTCCCATATTAACAGGGACTTGATGAAATAAACGTATAAATGACCCCTCACTTGCTCTAGTGCTCTTGGGAGGTGGTGATCTTTGGTGTATTTAAATACTCCGAAATTACCATCTCTTTTAAAGGTCTGAGCAGGCGGTGGAGCGGGTTAAGGCGTACCTATTATGCCAGTTGCTGGAAGGCTTCTGTGCTGGCTAGGGTTCGAGTCTCCTGGTGGGAAAGTGTTCTAAAGTTGTATACTTGACTCTCGTGTTTAGGAGAGTTGTGCCTTAAGCATAGACACTGTGTCTTCCCATATCAACAGGGACTTGATGAAATAAACGTATAAATGACCCCTCACTTGCTCTAGTGCTCTTGGGAGGTGGTGATCTTTGGTGTATTTAAATACTCCGAAATTACCATCTCTTTTAAGGGTCTGAGCAGGTGGTGGAGCGGGTTAAGGCGTATCTGTTATGCCAGTTGCTGGAAGGCTTCTGTGCTGGCTAGGATTCGAGTCTCCTGGTGGGAAAGTGTTCTAAAGTTGAATACTTGACTCTCGTGTTTAGGAGAGTTGTGCCTTAAGCATAGACACTGTGTCTTCCCATATTAACAGGGACTTGATGAAATAAACGTATAAATGACCCCTCACTTGCTCTAGTGCTCTTGGGAGGTGGTGATCTTTGGTGTATTTAAATACTCCGAAATTACCATCTCTTTTAAGGGTCTGAGCAGGTGGTGGAGCGGATTAAGGCGTACCTGTTATGCCAGTTGCTGGAAGGCTTCTGTGCTGGCTAGGGTTCGAGTCTCCTGGTGCGAAAGTGTTCTAAAGTTGTATACTTGACTCTCGTGTTTAGGAGAGTTGTGCCTTAAGCATAGACACTGTGTCTTCCCATATTAACAGGGACTTGATGAAATAAACGTATAAATGACCCCTCACTTGCTCTAGTGCTCTTGGGAGGTGGTGATCTTTGGCGTATTTAAATACTCCGAAATTACCATCTCTTTTAAGGGTCTGAGCAGGTGGTGGAGCGGGTTAAGGCGTACCTGTTATGCCAGTTGCTGGAAGGCTTCTGTGCTGGCTAGGGTTCGAGTCTCCTGGTGGGAAAGTGTTCTAAAGTTGTATACTTGACTCTCGTGTTTAGGAGAGTTGTGCCTTAAGCATAGACACTGTGTCTTCCCATATTAACAGGGACTTGATGAAATAAACGTATAAATGACCCCTCACTTGCTCTAGTGCTCTTGGGAGGTGGTGATCTTTGGTGTATTTAAATACTCCGAAATTACCATCTCTTTTAAGGGTCTGAGCAGGTGGTGGAGCCGGTTAAGGCGTACCTGTTATGCCAGTTGCTGGAAGGCTTCTGTGCTGGCTAGGGTTCGAGTCTACTGGTGGGAAAGTGTTCTAAAGTTGTATACTTGACTCTCGTGTTTAGGAGAGTTGGGCCTTAAGCATAGACACTGTGTCTTCCCATATTAACAGGGACTTGATGAAATAAACGTATAAATGACCCCTCACTTGCTCTAGTGCTCTTGGGAGGTGGTGATCTTTGGTGTATTTAAATACTCCGAAATTACCATCTCTTTTAAGGGTCTGAGCAGGTGGTGGAGCGGGTTAAGGCATACCTGTTATGCCAGTTGCTGGAAGGCTTCTGTGCTGGCTAGGGTTCGAGTCTCCTGGTGGGAAAGTGTTCTAAAGTTGTATACTTGACTCTCGTGTTTAGGAGAGTTGTGCCTTATATATATATATATATATATATATATATATATATATATATATATATATATATATATATATATATATATATATATATATTATATATATATATATATATATATATATATATATATATATATATATATATATATATATATATATATATATATACATAAAAAATGGTATTGTTTTAGTATGTCTAAGTCTTAATTAACAGTGCTAATCCTAAAGCAGGATAAAGACAATAATTGGCTTGCTTCCAAACTTTAATTCAAAGTAAAACATAAATTAAAAATGCAAAATAAATAGAATCGAACATAATTCCATGTTACAGTAATACAAAACATTTTGTAATAAACCAGTCAGTAAACATATTTACTAAATGTAGTGCCTTCTGAGTAAACAAACATTTGTTTCATGGTTATAGGACTATTAAATTATATCCTCGTTTCTCAAAAGTAGCTGATACTCTAAAACAGTAAGATAAAGCCTGTGTGGGATGAAATTTAGAACACTAAAGCTGCTTATAGTCACTTGGTGAACCTCTGCATGAGAATGACTCATGACGGCAGGAGGGGAAAGTTCCATCTATATTATGTGAAAAATATACAGAAAAGTTCGAGGACAAAGACAAGGAGAGAGGAATAGAGGCCTATGACGAGTAGGTAGAAGGGAGCCTGCATGTGGTGAAGGGCGAGAGCCTGGTTCGTGGTGTGATCAGTCTCGTCATGGGCCGCCGCTGGCCTATCCGACCCCTGCGACTCCTGTGCTCTCCTGCGACTCTCCTGCTTCGATCTCTCCAACATCTCCTCAATCCACTTGTTGTATAGTCCAGCCTGCAGATCCAGATTCGAATGATTGTTTCTCATATAAGAAATTATATTAATACTATTGTGATTTGATATTACACCATTGTAAATGATGTTGACCAGACCACACAATAGAAGGTGAGGAGACGACGACGTTTCGGTCCGTCTTGGACCATTCTCAAGTCGATAGTGACACAATCGACTTGAGAATGGTCCAGGACGGACCGAAATGTCGTCGTCCCTTCACCTTCTAGTGTTTGGTCTGGTCAACATACTTCAGCCACGTTAATGTGACTCATCGAATGCATTGAGAATGATGCCAATATTTTCCTGTAAGTTAAAGGAAACACTATCGTTAGTGTACTCTGCGAACGTTTTCTGTGAGGAAAAGCTCTTGACAGTTTTTCCTGACAGACTACTGCTCCATGTATCACGTTTAGTAATGATCGTCACATATGAGTGTGAGATACTTATATACAATGTGTCTAATACTATGGTTCATATAGAAATATATGATATTAATAGTTATTCATTATGTGTTGCCCAAATTTGTTTGTCCATAATAATAGACATACATATATGTATTCACAAATGTACAGGTATATATATATATATATATATATATATATATATATATATATATATATATATATATATATATATATATATATATATATATATATATATATATATATATAAGGGTATATATATATATATATATAAGGGTATAGAAGGGTATATATATATATATATATATATATATATATATATATATATATATATATATATATATATATATATATATATATATATATATATATATATATATATATATATATATATATATATATATATATATATATATATATATATATATATATATATATATATATATATACCTGTATATATAACTAAATTTGGGCAACACATAATGAATAACTATTATAGTTGTCACAACTATATTCTACCCACTTCAAGACTCCGCTCCAATATAGAAGCATCAAAAAATATGGGCCAATAAAAATAGGCCTTCTGCAGTTACCTACCTTTAATACCTATTGTTTCGTGTTCTGTCTTGTGTAAAAAGTTTATTTTCACCTCATCCAAAACTATTGTAACATGTCACCTCACCCAAATGTAGGTATAAAAAACTCGAAGATATTTAAGCTCTATTCAGTTAAAGTTGTGTGTGTGTGTGTGTGTGTGTAAACTAAAGTCTTTGAAAATGTAATAAGTTTTACGAAACGCGCTCAAGTGTCGCGTCAGACTAGAAATAAAAATGAATTTTGGAGAATTGATTTTTGAATTACCATCAACAGTGAAAAGAAACGTAAGAAAGATCGAGAAAATTCGTGTTAGAATTTTTAATCTTACTTTTTCGGTCATATTGCTAATTGATTAGCAATAACTATGATTACATATAACATAAATTATGACTTTTAATTTTATAATATTTATAAAATGTGTAGCAAAAGTTGTGAGGAAAATTTATTCGAGGTATTTATTATTTATGTTAGTAACTACAGTATATTATTTAATTTATTTATTTATAATTTCTATATTAATTTATTTTCCTACAATAGCGGACTGTATGATTGTATAGTGGACTGGCTGATTCTAAATTTCCCACAAGCAGCTTTCCTTGCAAGTTCGTGGGGTTTTAATTATATTAAACCGAATCAAATTTAATCAATTGTTATAAAATATCTAATAATGGTAAGTCTATAGAAGGTTAATAATGATAAATATTCCAGCTTAGCTGTTAAGAAGAATGTTGCCTGGGTAATAAGTAATTGACACATCCATGTCGCACAAGCTGAAACACTTATTGACCAGTCTGTATATACCGTCGTAGTTCTCATGGAGTAGTGGTACCCAGAACACTGCTGGCCACCATAATGCCTACCACCCCACATGGAGTAGTGGTACCCAGAACACTGCAGGCCACCATAATGCCTACCACCCCACATGGAGTAGTGGTACCCAGAACACTGCAGGCCACCATGATGCCTACCACCCCACATGGAGTAGTGGTACTCAGAACACTGCTGGCCACCATAATGCCTACCACCCCACATGGAGTAGTGGTACCCAGAACACTGCAGGCCACCATAATGCCTACCATCCCACATGGAGTAGTGGTGATCATCCCCACCAGAAGCTCACAACCTATTACAACAAGGAACCAAAGTCCTCTATAGTAGCAGCACTACTAACTACATTAGTACAGTCTAATTTCTGAATTTAGTGCAATGTATCAAATGTCATCAGTTTACACAAGTCACAACATCTTGCATAGACTCAAAGTACTGTTGCAAGTGCTGTGCACTGGAATACTTCTGTAGTAGCTGCACCATTACTACATAAAAATGTCCGTGTTGTGACAGCCAACACTCAGCATTTCACAAGTTGTGCCCAGTCAGAGATCTCTTGTTGAGTTCTTCATACACTTCCTTGTCATTCTCTGTGTAACTGTTATCTCCTTTTTCTCCATCTCATCACTTGTTCCTTCACTGCTATTTTCTTCCCGATATGGCTGAGGAGTAGATTTGGTTAGGTCTTAGCTTTACTCACAATGTCATTTTCATACTTTCTCTCTGATTCTCTCCACACTCTGAGGTACTCATTTCTAGCCCTGTGTTATCTCTCCCTGCTCTCTGGTGTTCTGTCATTTATGTAGTTTTTCCATGTTTCCTTACTCAATTGCTTCGTTACCATACATTCCTGAATAAACCATGAATTCTTATGTTCCTTTCCATTTTTCTCTTTTTGGGCCGGGATAACACTGTTTGAAGCTTCCTGGCACTTCTGGGTGATATAATCCATCATATCCTGTACAGTTTTTTTCTGAGTTCTGTTTCCCATGGTATTCCCATTAGGAAGGTCCTCATCTCGTCATATTTTCCTCTTCGGTAATTCAGTCTTTTCCCTTCCAACACCATCCTTGGATAGGTTATCCCTACCTCTACCAGATACCCAGATGTCAGTACACTGTGGTCGCTCATTCCTACAGGAGATTCTAATTTAACTTCGCTTATTTCTGATTCATTCAAGGTGAATATCAAGTCGAGTCTAGCTGGTTCATCATTCCCTTTCATTCTTATGGGTTGCCAACATGTGAACATTCTTGACATGTTGGCTCAGAAAGTTCCTTGTTGTCACTTCCAAGAGTTTAGCTCTCCATTTATTTTCACATCCATGTGGGTCCCCATTCCCCCAGTCTATCTTTCCACTGTTGAAATCGCTCATGATTAAGAGTCTGGATCCATTCCTGCAGGAAACTGAAGCTACTATCTCTATTATATTATTGGTTGCCATGTTGTTTTTGTCGAACTCCTGTCATTTAGTGAAGGGTTGTAAATGACTGCTACTATTATCTTAAGTTCACCCATTGTCAGAGTTCCTGTTATGTATTGTCTGAATCCTTCACAGCCCGGAATCTCCCTCTCTTCAAAGCTCCAGTCCTTCCTCATCAGCAGGGCCACTCCTCCTCCTCCTCCTCCTCCTCCTCCTCCTCCTCCTCTCCCTTCTCTCTCTTTCCTAACTATATAGTAGTCCTTTGGAAACACAGCATTTGTTATGACTTCTAACAATTTTGTTTCTATGAGTTTTATTACATCTAGGTTTTCTACCTGCGCCCTTTCTGTCAGTTCATTTGCTTTGTTGGTAATTCCATCGATGTTTGAGTACATAGTCTTGAAGCTCACTTTCCTATATTCATTTTCACCCACCCTCCCCACTAGTGTACGAAGTCATTCCATGGGCAATGCTACTTGGGTAGGCTCATCCTCCAGTGGGGTAGTTACCAGGGGTTCTGGGTTCGACCATCTACCACTCTGTTTGTAAAAGAAAACTTTATAATATATTTTCCTTACCCTTTGTTTCCTTAGCTTGAATCTTGTTCGTGAAGTTGATCATTTAAGGAAATCACATTTTCAATTTGGTCGATTCAGGTCAGTATTTTGTAAGTAGTGATCGTATCTCCTCTTTTTCTTCTATCTTCTAACTTTGGCATGTTTAACTCTAGTCTCTCCTCATAACTCGTATTTTTCAGTTCGGGGAGCCATTTTGCCGCATGCCATTCACCTTTCCAAGTTTATTTATTTGCTTCTTGAGATTTGGGCACCATACAACTGCTGCATATTCCAATTTTGGTCTCACAAAAGTCATAAACAGTTTTTTTTAACAAGCCTGGAAAGTTGGAAAGCGAATCATACGCTCCTCTCACAATGTTCTTTATGTATTCCTCTAGCGACAGCTTACTATCCAAAACACCCCTTAGGTCTCATTCTTTATTAGAGTTCTGTAATTCCTTTTCTCATAAATTGTAAATTGTGTGTGTTCTATTTTTTCTGATTCCACATTCCATAACATGGCATTTGTTATCATTGAATTTTATTTGACGCTTTTCGCACCAAGCACTTATTTTATCTAGATCAATTTGAAGGGCAATATCATTATCTGTGTCTCCTTTCTTCCCCAGTATCTTAGCATCATCCGTAAACATGTTCATATAATTCTTTATTCCTTCTGGAAGATCGTTTATGTATTATGTTGGCGATGAACATTACTGGTGCAAGAACTGAGCCCTGTGGTATTACTCTAGTATACATTGTCTCTGATCACTATGCTCTTCTGTCTGACATTTAGAACAATTTTCATCCATGTCAGAAGTCTCCCTGTCATCCCTCCAGCATGTTCGAGTTTCTAGAACTGCCTCTTGTGTGGGACTCATTTTTTTTAGGTCCAGATAGACCTAAGTCTCGCTTCATGCAGGTCTGCGTTCAATCTCCGTCCGTCCCAGTGGTTGGGCACCATTTCTTTCCCCCATCCCATCCCAAATTCTTATTCTGACACCTTCCCAGTGCTATAAAGTCTAATGGCTTAGCGCTTTCTCTTCATAGTTCCCTTCCCTTCTGTGGATCTATCATAAACACTAAGAAGATTTGTTACGTTTGTTTGATTTGTTCAAAGATTTGTTCTTTGTTTGTCACTAAGATGTTTGTTATCTTCCTGTTCGAAAACCGCAGTGTCTGTCCGTTATCATGTCATTACTCTCTAAGTGTTCAACCTATTTGGTTTTAACTATTTTTTTCTAATGTTTTGACTACCACACTTGTTAATGATTAGGGGTTTATTATTTAGAGGTTCCTGTCGACTACCATTTTTATAGAGTAGTATTCTGTTTGCGTTTTTCCATATATCTGCTAAGATTCCTGTGCACAATAATGTTTGGAATATTAATTGGACTGGAATGCTCAGCTCAGTTGGCTTAGTGTCACCGCGGCCCGGTCTTCGACTTGGCCTCCACCCCCAGGAAGCAGTCGGTGACAGCTGAATAACCACCAGGTACCTATTTACTGCTAGGTAACAGGGGCATCAGGGTGAAAGAAACTCTGCCTATTGTTTCTCGCAGGCGCCCAGGATCGAACTCGGGACCACAGGATCATGCATCCAGTGTTCTGTCTGCTCAGCCACCGGCTCCCAGTGTCAGCTCCTGGGGTAGGGGGGTTTTCTATGCAGAGGAGGGTGGTGGGGTTGCCCTCCCCTCTGGTGTTACTGGGTAGCTGATTGTGGGTTCCCCCTCACCTCTGGGGATGTTGTGTTGGGAGCTGTGATTTCCTGGTTTTTGCCTCTTGCCCTACACTTCATCCTTGCTTCTGCCACCATGGCTCTCTCCTCCCTCGCCATGTCCCTCTGGAGGAATACTTTTTTTAATTCTCCCACATGTTACAGGTGGCTCTTTGTTCGAATATTCTCCTTTGTGTTTTCGTTTGCAAACACTATCTTTAATGCAGTGTCAGTCTTTATTGTAGCAGCCTAGCCTGAACACCTTCTCAATGCTATGCTCAGCCCCTTCCATCTCTAGTGCCTTCAGTATTTCATTCACTGCTGCTTTGTCCTTAAAATTCCACTTTGTCCTATTGAAGCCTTCCTGCTTTTTAATACCCACAGCTACCACTGATCTTTTTCCTTCCAGCAGCTGGCTAGTGGAGCGTGCCGATTCCTGTGAGGTGGCCACTTTCACGGTTACCTACATCACTGTGGACATTACTTCAGAGTTATTTTTTTTTTTGTAGCATTTCTGCAAATGTTGCTTTTATAGTGGTTTTCTCTTCCAATATACTTTTTCCACCTTCTCCTTAGATGATTATCTGAGTCTCAGCCTCAATTTTATTCTCTTTGAGGTTTTAATTTCTTCCTTGCTGCTGTCAGCTCTTTTTTCAGGTTGCTTATTTCATTCTTCATTTCCTGCATCTCACGTGTGTGTGTGTGTGTGTGTGTGTGTGTGTGTGTGTGTGTGTGTGTGTGTGTGTGTGTGTGTGTGTGTGTGTGTGTGTGTGTGTGTGTACTAACCTAGATGTTCTTGTAGGGTCGAGCTAGGCTCCTAGCCCCATCTTCCCAATGTTCTTAGAACGATGCAGAGACTCATTTATAATGATTTTATTGTATTTAAATTTACAATTTTGGAAGGAATTAGCTTCAACGATTGCTGCATCTAACCTGTTCCATATATTGACAGCTCTAACACAGAAAATGTGTTTCCTGATGTCTCTATGACTCATTTGAGTTTGTAGTTTCCATCTATAACCTCTATTTCTGCTGTTTCTAGTTATAAACAATGCTGCTTTGTCTACTTTCCTCCAGTGAAATAAGGTCCAGTTATGTGTCTTTCCTCTCAGCTCGGGAACGAGGTTCACTGCCTATCTTTAGATCTTTTCTCGTTTCTTTTCCAGTTTACACAATGTGTAACTGTAATCATCTAAACTATCCACGACCTTCATCATATTAACCATCTACAATACCCATACAATTCCCACGACCTTCAACACAATAACCATCTATACTACCCACGACCTTCACCACAGTAACCATCTACGCTACCAACGACCTTCATCACAGAAACCATCTACACTACCCGCGACCTTCAACACAATAACCCTCTATACTACGCACGACCTTCACCACAGTAACCATCTACACTACCAACGACCTTCATCACAGGAAATCATCAACATTACCAACGATCTACATCACAGTAACCATCTACACTACCCGCGACCTTCAACACAATAACCATCTATACTACCCACGACCTTCACCACAGTAACCATCTACACTACCCGCGACCTTCACCACAGTAACCATCTACACTACCAACGACCTTCATCACAGGAAACCATCTACACTACCAACGACCTTCATCACGGTAACCATCTACATTATGCACGACCTTCATCACGGTAACCAAGTACATCATGCACGACGTTCATCAAAGTAACCATCTTGTTATGATCCCAGGTAGCTCTAAAAGCGAGTCTATTTTGAGAGTTATACTGCAAGACCTGACCTAACTAGGAGGTCAAAGAAATATAGACATGAAGATACATATGTAAAACAATTGGTTAAATTTGACAGACAGTTTAAGAATATGGGCAGTGAACAAAAATAGAAATGAATGAGCTGACATGAGATGTGGAGAGTTTGCTGTAAGTGTGAGGCTCGCTTCTGGAGGGCTTTGACCCCCCTTGAGCACCAGACATCGTGAGGGGAATCCGCGCTCCGTGTGAGCTCCTGTTAGAGAGGAACCCCTAGTTGATATACCTTCAACAGGAAGGAAGCGTGCAGACGTTTTAACTGTGGAATCAAGCTGTGAACGTGTGGTCTCAAGTCCTGGACGGCAAGAAAAGTTTTGAAGCCGCCCAGAAACATTTTCATGGGCCGTGGGAGCACCCTGGTCAGGCGCCATCGAGAGAGAGCCCCCTGCAGGAGACCTTATTGTGGTAAACCCAAATTTAACTGGTTAATAGTGATTGCCTGTAGTTGATCGTGTGCCTAGCGATCGTAGCACGTGCCTGTTGATATGTTAGGCATGTTTTGATAAGGCAGAAGGCCTGAATAAGTGAGTAGGGATAGAGGAACGTCCTGGAGGGCAGAGCGACATGCATCCCTTCCGAGCGCTGGCAGGTGACTGAGGAGACCTAGCTTCTGACAGAGGGGGATGCCCCTCAGAAGCAGGCAGAGGAACCACCCAGCGGATGGTGGAAGATGGACTCGTCCCAGATGGGGGAGTCCGTCCTCACAGCAAGTAGAAAGCAGAGAGATGTTGGGTGGAAACATTAATTGTGTGGTTTATTTTGTTGGTGTTTATAGGGAAACATTTTTATTGGCATGTAATTGAGTTGCAGGTTTGTCCTGAGGAAGAAGTTAATGGGAGTATTTTGAGGCCAGAGGAGAAGTTAATGAGTGGAACTTCAAGACCGGAGGAGTGGATATTGAACCCTGTGGAAGAGCAGAGCCCCATAGTGAGGAGGTGGATCTCAAACTGTGGGAAGAGGAGTAGTGAAGGGAAGATTCACGTCCTTCTGTGATACCAGTGGTGAAGCACAATTGCTGTTAAGGAAGACTTAATGGTGTAGCAGCTGGAAGAGTTGTGGAGGACCCTGGTAGATAATTCTAAGAGGGCCTGAAGGTGTTCAGGGTGAAGAGCCTCTGTTTGTAGAGAAGAGGTCCTTAGTAATTACTTATGGAGAGTCGGTAGAGCGTTTGAGTGTCATTGGCGTGCAAGACGCAGTGGAAGGTGGGTGACTAATTCTGTATCAAGGAATATTTATATTAATGTTTATAGTGTCACAGCCATAGACTAGATTTCCTTGTGTACATTCGTATATGTACACAAGGGATGCTCTCGGACACAAGTTCGAATCCTCGTCACGGCCTTGTGGATTTGTTCATTTGAATCATCACGCAGTTGTGATTTCTGTGTGTAATAAAGTTCGTGTTAATTTATGTATCTTCTAGGACTGATAGGGTGATTAGTTATCATTTACTTATGCTGAAACTTAGAGTTACAAATGTGGGCTGAATTACCTGCAGAGATATATACATATGTTCTAGGGCTGATAGTGCCGTAGAATATGACAAGATTTAACCCACCTAATGAGGTTGATAGCATAAGTGGCGAGCCAGGTGTTGGACTACCACTTGAGATAAGCAGCTGATAGAGTCCTGATGGGATTGGTTGCAACCTAATTGCAATATTAAAGAGTGTTGGGGTTATTATTGTATCTTGTGTATGTTTGTATATTTTCGCTGTATATTAAATGTTTATAACTATAAGGTGTTTTCCCTTGTCCTAGTGAGGCTTCCCAGAAAGTAGGAAAGAGAGAGAGAGAGAGAGAGAGAGAGAGAGAGAGAGAGAGAGAGAGAGAGAGAGAGAGAGAGAGAGAGAGAGAGAGAGAGAGAGAGAGAGAGAGAGAGAGAGAGAGAGAGAGAGAGAGAGAGAGAGAGAAGGAATCAAGAACCATGGCTGTGGACAAGTTAGTACAGAGTAATATCAAAGAAAAGGGGATTGAGGAGATCATACCACATAAGGTAGCCAGGAAGACAGACCAGAATCGGACTTCGTATGTGCTCGGTGTGGGATGGACTGCCACTCTCGGATTGGCCTCATCAGTCACACCAGACGCTGCACCAGGATTGACAACTAGGACGCAACTCCATAGTCTCCCGAGACTGAAGGATGCCTACTACCACATAAGGAGAGAGTGGGGAGTCATGGCAGCTCGAGTGGGTGTGTGCACGTGACAACGCGGCTAGTGTTGGAGCCACATTCCCTTCAACATCATAATAATCTACACTAACCATGACCTTCATCACAGTAATCATCTACACTAACCATGACCTTCATCACAGTAACCATCTACACTAACCATGACCTTCATCACAGTAACCATCTACACTAACCATGACCTTCATCACAGTAACTATCTACACTAACCATGACCTTCATCACAGTAACCATCTACACTAACCATGACCTTCATCACAGTAACCATCTACACTACAAACGACTTTCATCACAGTAACTGTTATGGCAACTATGAGTCGCAACCAGGTTCTTTGATTGTATAACCAAAATGATAGTATCCGCCCGCCAAGTCGGTAGTACGCATTCAAGAAAGTGGCTATGTAGTGCATAAAAAGAAAGGAGGGAATGAACAAAACACTGTTCCTTTCGTCAATGTATTAAATATCTTTCCACCACCGTTAAGTATATGTATGTACACCGTCACCATAAATAATATATAAAGAACCGATAGGCTATTTCTACACCTATGTACAATCCTTTCGCTCAGGATATCAAACGTGTTCACGTGCAGAGTTCATCAATCCCCAGTATTTCTTCACTGTCCAGTAGCGTTTCCAACTTTACTGGGAAGAACACCGGCGAGTTCACCTATACGTGGGCCAGCCCACTGACAGTGTCATGAGGTGCCTGTACCCCAACAACCGCTCTCCAACTACTCGCTGGTAGAGTACCTCAGCCACACTCTGAGCAGGGTCACAAACCAATACAGGGGTAGCGATCCCGTGGCAGCAGTCTCTCTAGCGACCAGCTAGCAGCACTGCTCAACAGGCACCACCCTGTCGTCAGTCTCTCCCCTAAGCCAGTCCCAAAGGTACGCTGAGCCTTGTCAACACTTAAGCACTTGCAGCTACCACACTGCTTTATCGGCGGCGGCTTACTTGGTCGTTTCCAGGACCATGTAGGGAGACTGTGGACTGTCCAAGATGAACTGCCGTCTCCAGTACCGCTGCCCTCAGACGTCACCTCTATGGACACAAAAACATCATCAATGACCTAGCCGATGCTGGCGAAACTAGGAAATACCACTAACCCACTGGGGAGTTGACTTTGTGCTCTGTAGCACACACTAGGTGGCGCTGGTCTTGATGCGTCACCTCACCAGAGGTCACTCACAACGACCCCTCTGGATGACCCAGGCAGGAATCATCAGCCATTTGCAAGAACTCGATAACCATCACCAGATGGCACTGTCCACAATAAGTACGATTCCGGGGCAGTTCGGGGGCAGACTCGAAGATGGCCATGGAATTGCTACTCTACCCCCTGATAAGGGTGACGAGTCCGTAACAGTAACCATCTACACTTCCCACGATTTTCATCACAGTAACCATCTACACTTCCATCGACTTTCATCACAGTAACCATTTTCGCTACCCACGCCCTTCATCACAGTAACTATTTACACTTCCCACGACCTTTATCACTGTAAATATCTATATTATCCACGACCTTCATCACTGTAACTATCTAAACTACCCACGACTTTTTACACTGTAACCATCTACACTACCCACGACCTTCATCACAGTAAATATTTGCACTTCCCACGACCTTCAACACAACCATCAAAACTACCTATGACCTTCATCATTGTAACCATCTACACTGCCTACGACCTATCTAAACTACCCACGACCTTTTTCACTGTTACCATCTACACTACCCATATATATATATATATATATATATATATATATATATATATATATATATATATATATATATATATATAATATATATATATATATGTGTGTGTATATCACGAAAATAAACACGTGATTAAGAATGTGACAATGTCAGACCACGGAGGAAAAATTAAACAGGAAATTTCCTTAAGTACTTTCGTATATTAAATACATCTTCAGAAGGTCATTTTACAGATCGAGTGATGGGTATAAAATATAGATGTAATGTAATATAGATGTAATGTTTAGCTACGAAAACACTGTTGGTAAGCTATTAGTAAGGAACAGCCCTCGTAGTGATAATCGCGTCATTTATAAAATACCTTGTAAGGAATGTAATAAGTTCTATGTCGGGCAAACATTTAAAGATTTAAAATGTAGAATATCGCAACATAAATACTCTGTAAGACATGGCCAATTGTCTAATGCTTTGTTTGTGCATTTGTCAGAAAAAACTCACCAAATTGATTGGGAGAGTGCTTCTTCAATAACAAATTGTAAAAGCACCTATAACAGAAACATAATTGAATCTGCTTTGATACAGATCACCAAAGAAAGTAATTTGAATATTAGCAGTGGTCTATATAACTTAGATCCATTTCTAATAGATCAGCTAAAGGGCGATTTAAGTAGAATCATTGAAAAACATTTGTCTCACTAATTTATTGTATATATTTACCTCTTTATGTTATAATTACCTATGTATTATGCTTGTATGTCTGCTGTATCAGATGGGCCATTGGGCTACATCGGATGGGCCAATTGGGTGCATCTGATGGGCCAATGGGCCGTCTGCGTTGTCCAAGTATTGTACCTCACCTCTCTCCTGCCTATTTATACCCATCACTCGATCAGTAAAATGACCTTCTGAAGATGTATTTAATATACGAAAGTACTTAAGGAAATTTCCTGTTTAATTTTTCCTCCGTGGTCTGACATTGTCATATATATATATATATATATATATATATATATATATATATATATATATATATATATATATATATATATATATATGTCGTACCTAGTAGCCAGAATGCACTTCTCGGCCTACTATGCAAGGCCCGATTTGCCTAATAAGCCAAGTTTTCCTGAATTAATATATTTTCTCAATTTTTTTCTTATGAAATGATAAAGCTACCCATTTCATTATGTATGAGGTCAGTTTTTTTTATTGGAGTTAAAATTAACGTAGATATATGACCGAACCTAACCAACCCTACCTAACCTAACCTAACCTATCTTTATAGGTTAGGTTAGGTTAGGTTAGGTAGCAGAAAAAGTTAGGTTAGGTTAGGTAGGTTAGGTAGTCGAAAAACAATTAATTCATGAAAACTTGGCTTATTAGGCAAATCGGGCCTTGCATAGTAGGCAGAGAAGTGCGTTCTGGCTACTAGGTACGACATATATATATATATATATATATATATATATATATATATATATATATATATATATATATATATATATATATATATATATATATATACATATATATATATATATATATATATATATATATATATATATATATATATATATATATATATATATATATATATATATATATATATATATATATATATATATATATATATAATATATATATATATATATGTCGTACCTAGTAGCCAGAACTCACTTCTCAGCCTACTATGCAAGGCCCGATTTGCCTAATAAGCCAAGTTTTCATGAATAAATTGTTTTTCGACTACCTAACCTAACCTAACCTAACTTTTTTCGGCTACCTAACCTAACTTAACCTATAAAGATAGGTTAGGTTAGGTTAGGTAGGGTTGGTTAGGTTCGGTCATATATCTACGTTAATTTTAACTCCACTAAAAAAAAATTGACCTCATACATAATGAAATGGGTAGCTTTATCATTTCATAAGAAAAAAATCGAGAGAAAATATATAATTCTGGAAAACTTGGCTTATTAAGCAAATCGGGCCTTGCATAGTAGGCTGAGAAGTGCGTTCTGGCTACTAGGTACGACATATATATATAATATATATATATATATATATATGTCGTACCTAGTAGCCAGAACTCACTTTTTGCCCTACTATGCAGGCCCGATTTGCCTAATAAGCCAAGTTTTCCTGAATTAATATATTTTTTCTAATTTTTTTCTTATGAAATGATAACGCTACCCATTTCATTATGTATGAGGTCAATTTTTTTTTATTGGAGTTAAAATTAACGTAGATATATGACCGAACCTAACCAACCTACCTAACCTAACCTAACCTATCTTTATAGGTTAGGTTTGGTTAGGTAGCCGAAAAAGTTAGGTTAGGTTAGGTTAGGTAGGTTAGGTAGTCGAAAAACAATTAATTCATGAAAACTTGGCTTATTAGGCAAATCGGGCCTTGCATAGTAGGCTGAGCTGCGTTCTGGCTCTGGCTACTAGACGACATATATGCGTTCTGGCTCTGGCTACTAGGTACGACATATAATATATATATATATATAAGCCTATACTTGCATAAACCACAAGTGAAGATAAACAATCTTTGGACAACACCCACCAGTGGGACTCGAACCCAGAAAGCACAACTACCTTCCAGTAGCTGGCATAACTAGTATGCTTTAACCCACTACGCCATCAGACCTTACAAAAGAAGTAGATAGTTCGAGATATATATATCTCAAACATCTCTACCTCCCGAAGGCACCAGATGAGTGAGGGGTCAGTCTGCAATTTTCGTCAAGCCACTGTCAATGTGAGAGAACTCGTGTCCAGCTTATAAGCCTATACTTGCATAAACCACAAGTGAAGATAAACAATCTTTGGACAACACCCACCAGTGGACTCGAACCCAGAAAGCACAACTACCTTCCAGTAGCTGGCATAACTAGTATGCTTTAACCCACTACGCCATCAGACCTTACAAAAGAAGTAGATAGTTCGAGATATATATATCTCAAACATCTCTACCTCCCGAAGGCACCAGATGAGTGAGGGGTCAGTCTGCAATTTTCGTCAAGCCACTGTCAATGTGAGAGAACTCGTGTCCAGCTTATAAGCCTATACTTGCATAAACCACAAGTGAAGATAAACAATCTTTGGACAACACCCACCAGTGGGACTCGAACCCAGAAAGCACAACTACCTTCCAGTAGCTGGCATAACTAGTATGCTTTAACCCACTACGCCATCAGACCTTACAAAAGAAGTAGATAGTTCGAGATATATATATCTCAAACATCTCTACCTCCCGAAGGCACCAGATGAGTGAGGGGTCAGTCTGCAATTTTCGTCAAGCCACTGTCAATGTGAGAGAACTCGTGTCCAGCTTATAAGCCTATACTTGCATAAACCACAAGTGAAGATAAACAATCTTTGGACAACACCCACCAGTGGGACTCGAACCCAGAAAGCACAACTACCTTCCAGTAGCTGGCATAACTAGTATGCTTTAACCCACTACGCCATCAGACCTTACAAAAGAAGTAGATAGTTCGAGATATATATATCTCAAACATCTCTACCTCCCGAAGGCACCAGATGAGTGAGGGGTCAGTCTGCAATTTTCGTCAAGCCACTGTCAATGTGAGAGAACTCGTGTCCAGCTTATAAGCCTATACTTGCATAAACCACAAGTGAAGATAAACAATCTTTGGACAACACCCACCAGTGGGACTCGAACCCAGAAAGCACAACTACCTTCCAGTAGCTGGCATAACTAGTATGCTTTAACCCACTACGCCATCAGACCTTACAAAAGAAGTAGATAGTTCGAGATATATATATCTCAAACATCTCTACCTCCCGAAGGCACCAGATGAGTGAGGGGTCAGTCTGCAATTTTCGTCAAGCCACTGTCAATGTGAGAGAACTCGTGTCCAGCTTATAAGCCTATACTTGCATAAACCACAAGTGAAGATAAACAATCTTTGGACAACACCCACCAGTGGGACTCGAACCCAGAAAGCACAACTACCTTCCAGTAGCTGGCATAACTAGTATGCTTTAACCCACTACGCCATCAGACCTTACAAAAGAAGTAGATAGTTCGAGATATATATATCGCAAACATCTCTACCTCCCGAAGGCACCAGATGAGTGAGGGGTCAGTCTGCAATTTTCGTCAAGCCACTGTCAATGTGAGAGAACTCGTGTCCAGCTTATAAGCCTATACTTGCATAAACCACAAGTGAAGATAAACAATCTTTGGACAACACCCACCAGTGGGACTCGAACCCAGAAAGCACAACTACCTTCCAGTAGCTGGAAGCACGAGTTCTCTCACATTGACAGTGGCTTGACGAAAAATGCAGACTGACCCCTCACTCATCTGGTGCCTTCGGGAGGTAGAGATGTTTGAGATATATATCTCGAACTATCTACTTCTTTTGTAAGGTCTGATGGCGTAGTGGGTTAAAGCATACTAGTTATGCCAGCTACTGGAAGGTAGTTGTGCTTTCTGGGTTCGAGTCCCACTGGTGGGTGTTGTCCAAAGATTGTTTATCTTCACTTGTGGTTTATGCAAGTATAGGCTTATAAGCTGGACACGAGTTCTCTCACATTGACAGTGGCTTGACGAAAATTGCAGACTGACCCCTCACTCATCTGGTGCCTTCGGGAGGTAGAGATGTTTGAGATATATATATCTCGAACTATCTACTTCTTTTGTAAGGTCTGATGGCGTAGTGGGTTAAAGCATACTAGTTATGCCAGCTACTGGAAGGTAGTTGTGCTTTCTGGGTTCGAGTCCCACTGGTGGGTGTTGTCCAAAGATTGTTTATCTTCACTTGTGGTTTATGCAAGTATAGGCTTATAAGCTGGACACGAGTTCTCTCACATTGACAGTGGCTTGACGAAAATTGCAGACTGACCCCTCACTCATCTGGTGCCTTCGGGAGGTAGAGATGTTTGAGATATATATATCTCGAACTATCTACTTCTTTTGTAAGGTCTGATGGCGTAGTGGGTTAAAGCATACTAGTTATGCCAGCTACTGGAAGGTAGTTGTGCTTTCTGGGTTCGAGTCCCACTGGTGGGTGTTGTCCAAAGATTGTTTATCTTCACTTGTGGTTTATGCAAGTATAGGCTTATAAGCTGGACACGAGTTCTCTCACATTGACAGTGGCTTGACGAAAATTGCAGACTGACCCCTCACTCATCTGGTGCCTTCGGGAGGTAGAGATGTTTGAGATATATATATCTCGAACTATCTACTTCTTTTGTAAGGTCTGATGGCGTAGTGGGTTAAAGCATACTAGTTATGCCAGCTACTGGAAGGTAGTTGTGCTTTCTGGGTTCGAGTCCCACTGGTGGGTGTTGTCCAAAGATTGTTTATCTTCACTTGTGGTTTATGCAAGTATAGGCTTATAAGCTGGACACGAGTTCTCTCACATTGACAGTGGCTTGACGAAAATTGCAGACTGACCCCTCACTCATCTGGTGCCTTCGGGAGGTAGAGATGTTTGAGATATATATATCTCGAACTATCTACTTCTTTTGTAAGGTCTGATGGCGTAGTGGGTTAAAGCATACTAGTTATGCCAGCTACTGGAAGGTAGTTGTGCTTTCTGGGTTCGAGTCCCACTGGTGGGTGTTGTCCAAAGATTGTTTATCTTCACTTGTGGTTTATGCAAGTATAGGCTTATAAGCTGGACACGAGTTCTCTCACATTGACAGTGGCTTGACGAAAATTGCAGACTGACCCCTCACTCATCTGGTGCCTTCGGGAGGTAGAGATGTTTGAGATATATATATCTCGAACTATCTACTTCTTTTGTAAGGTCTGATGGCGTAGTGGGTTAAAGCATACTAGTTATGCCAGCTACTGGAAGGTAGTTGTGCTTTCTGGGTTCGAGTCCCACTGGTGGGTGTTGTCCAAAGATTGTTTATCTTCACTTGTGGTTTATGCAAGTATAGGCTTATAAGCTGGACACGAGTTCTCTCACATTGACAGTGGCTTGACGAAAATTGCAGACTGACCCCTCACTCATCTGGTGCCTTCGGGAGGTAGAGATGTTTGAGATATATATATCTCGAACTATCTACTTCTTTTGTAAGGTCTGATGGCGTAGTGGGTTAAAGCATACTAGTTATGCCAGCTACTGGAAGGTAGTTGTGCTTTCTGGGTTCGAGTCCCACTGGTGGGTGTTGTCCAAAGATTGTTTATCTTCACTTGTGGTTTATGCAAGTATAGGCTTATAAGCTGGACACGAGTTCTCTCACATTGACAGTGGCTTGACGAAAATTGCAGACTGACCCCTCACTCATCTGGTGCCTTCGGGAGGTAGAGATGTTGAGATATATATATCTCGAACTATCTACTTCTTTTGTAAGGTCTGATGGCGTAGTGGGTTAAAGCATACTAGTTATGCCAGCTACTGGAAGGTAGTTGTGCTTTCTGGGTTCGAGTCCCACTGGTGGGTGTTGTCCAAAGATTGTTTATCTTCACTTGTGGTTTATGCAAGTATAGGCTTATAAGCTGGACACGAGTTCTCTCACATTGACAGTGGCTTGACGAAAATTGCAGACTGACCCCTCACTCATCTGGTGCCTTCGGGAGGTAGAGATGTTTGAGATATATATATCTCGAACTATCTACTTCTTTTGTAAGGTCTGATGGCGTAGTGGGTTAAAGCATACTAGTTATGCCAGCTACTGGAAGGTAGTTGTGCTTTCTGGGTTCGAGTCCCACTGGTGGGTGTTGTCCAAAGATTGTTTATCTTCACTTGTGGTTTATGCAAGTATAGGCTTATAAGCTGGACACGAGTTCTCTCACATTGACAGTGGCTTGACGAAAATTGCAGACTGACCCCTCACTCATCTGGTGCCTTCGGGAGGTAGAGATGTTTGAGATATATATATCTCGAACTATCTACTTCTTTTGTAAGGTCTGATGGCGTAGTGGGTTAAAGCATACTAGTTATGCCAGCTACTGGAAGGTAGTTGTGCTTTCTGGGTTCGAGTCCCACTGGTGGGTGTTGTCCAAAGATTGTTTATTGACGATAATCTCATTCAAGAGAGATTGAGCCTGCTCTTCCCTACATCAGTACGTCGTACAGTAACAGATACTAAAATAGAAGATACGTCAGCACCAGTCTCTCCAAAACGTTTTGCCCAGGAAGCAAATCGTACATCCACACCCACCGGCGCACCTGCTACAGCTCCGCCACTGTTAACCGGCAAACTGCTTCATCATTGCGCCTGCCTGTCGCTGATTAGCTGGTGCCCAGTCGCACCTGCCCTCACACCCTCCACCGAGAGTCGACGTCTGGGCTGCAGCGACCCAGTACTCGGCAGAATATCTCAGTGCTCCTTGCAGTTGACATCTCTCGTTGGTAGACTAAGCCTCTGGCTTACGTGTACTAAGGGAGGTGGCAGCTTGAAAGCCCATATTCCGGCAACTATCATCATATTTTATTTGCTATTGCACTATTTTTGCATTCTGGTCTTAGAGTAACTTTTCATTGCCAGTGATTATTCATGTTATTTTGTTTGTTGACTTGTCTGTTATATTTTATGACTTTGCCTTTATTCATGTCTTATTTTTCTAGAGTAATTAAAATTTCATTGTTTAATATACTTGTGTTTTGTGTGTCTTTCCATTACCTTACCACAGACGAAAGGACAAACTTTTCTCTTTTTTTTTTCTTATGTGACGAGGCCCTGCCCCCAGCTTTTGAAACAGCCGAACACCAACGCTTTAACAGTCACATAAAGTGGGGGCCTGTCCACAGAGCTTCACTCAGGTACTGGTGCCAAGTAGTAATTTGTGGTAAGTGTATTTGGCTTTGGTAACGTAGTTTTTTACTATTTTCAATATTCAATTTTATTTTCATATGGTGTTGTGTGTATTGTGCTTTCTGAGAGTAGCATATGGTGAAGGTGAGAGAACTTTGGATAACGTGGTGACTGTAGGCCTCAGTCATCTCTTAATTGGTCATCTCTCCCTCAGTGTTAGTACTCGTGTTTACCATCTTTTGTCCCTAGGATATTGCTCATATTTTCGGCAGATCATCATATTGGTACCATGGTACTGTGGTCTGTCCCAGGGTCAAGTGCACCTAATCTTCTGCAATCTGACAGTAGGAGGATAAAGAGGGCCATAGTTCCTCTTGCACGAACTTTAGTTGCTGAATTGGGACCTCAGCAGCAGTTCTCGTCACCAGTTGACACCTCGCACCCCTACACGTCGGTCAGAGAATGATGATATTTACATTGGTAGGGAATTAGCCTCTTTTTTTCAGAGCACAAAAGTTCGCTAATTCTGTAAATATCATATTTATTTCAGTGGGAAAAACTTGCTTATGTCCTATAGAGACTCGGCAAGGTATGCCCACATTCTTGGACTACCTATTTCACTTTTGAGGCAATTAACTGTTTCATTTGTTTTAGGAACTCAGTTTCGCTTGTTTAGTAGGATTTTCTTGCCCTTATCCTCTTACATGAGTACCGGGTACAAGATTTCTTGCGATCTTGATTTAAATTAATCATTTATCATCTTGTAATTAACATTAATTGTTAACGATTCCCCAGGATAGGTACCAGTTGCCACGTTGTCCTGTTTCTGACATTCACTATATCACAACGGTATATTCGTTGTGCATTTATTTGCTAATTTCATCATGTTTGGTCTCCAAGCTTTCCGTACAGATCCAGCAGGTGAAATAGGGACTTTAAGTCGTGCCAAGAGGACGGAATTACAAACTCTTGCACCTGAGTATCAACTAGACGTTCCCTACCAAGCCCACAAAAATGAATAACATAACCTGTTACTGAATCATCTTCTAAAGGAAGGTAAGATAGGCTCTGAAACTCACGAAACTTACTTTATTGCAGATTAAAACTGATTTGGCAACGATGAAACTCAAAATAGAGGTGGCCAAGATCGAACGCGAGCAGCAAAGCGAAGCAGCTGCCTGCAAAGAGAAGCCCTCGAGCAAACAAAACGAGCACTCTGCCATGCTAAGGGAAGAACAAGAATGTGAGGCTGCCCTGAAGGAAGAAAGAAAAAGAACGTGAAATGCCTGAGGAAGGAAGAACAAGAACGTGAGATTGCAATACTCCGTGAACGTGAACGAATACAGCTTGAAACAAAACAACACCCGTTGGAGATGCAACACGACCATGACAAGCAACAATACCACTCTGGCTATGGAATGTCGTCAACGAGAATTCGCGTTGGAAAACTACACACCTCGCTCAACGCCAGCGAGCTACTGCCAATCTTCCTGTCAGTTTCAAATATATCACATGCAAGTAAGTTAATGCCACCATTCGTAGAAACAGAAGTTGACGTGTTTTTTCACCACCTTTGAAAACCCTTGCTAATCAACTTAGTTGGCCTGCCGACCAATGGGCAACACTTCTCAGAGTACATCTTACAGGTAGAGCTGCAGTCACACTCAGTACTTTGGCGACTGAGAATGACTACCAGACTCTGAAACAAGCAGTGTTGGACGCCTACCTCCTCTCCACCGAAAGTTATCGAAGGAAATTC
>NW_025561963.1:0-22880 GCF_020424385.1 Procambarus clarkii | reverse complement strand
GTTCAGGAACCTGTGTTAGGATCATTCAGAATCTTGTACACCACATATGTAAGACCAATCCTGGAGTATGCGGCCCCCAGCATGGAGCCCGTACCTTGTCCATTACAAGACGATGCTGGAAAAAGTCCAAAGGTATGCCACTAGACTAATCCCAGAACTAAGAGGCATGAGTTACGAGGAAAGGCTGCGGGAAATGCGCCTTACGAAACTGGAAGACAGAAGAGTAAGGGGAGACATGATCACAACCTACAAAACCGCCCTTACGAAACTGGAAGACAGAAGAGTAAGGGGAGACATGATCACAACCTACAAAACCCACAGGGAAATCGACCGGGTAAACATGGATAAACTGTTCAACACTGGTGGGACGCGAACAAGGGGACACAGGTAAAAACTGAGTACCCACATGAGCCACAGAGACGTTAGAAGGAACTTTTTTAGTGTCAGAGTTAACGGATGGAATGCATTAGGCAGTGATGTGGTGGAGGCTGACTCCGTACACAGTTTCAAATGTAAATATGATAGAGCCAAGTAGACTCAGGAATCTGTACATCAGTTGATTGACAGTTGAGAGGCGGGACCAAAGAGCCAAAGCTCAACCCCCGCAAGCACAATTAGGTGAGTACACACAGACACAGACACACACACACACACACACACGCACGCACACACACACATACGCACGCACACACACACGCACACTCCTCCCTCTGGGCGGATTTTCAGGTCGCTGCCTCTCCCGACAAAGCTATTTTAACTAATTCGTCGGGCTCCGAGGCTTGCCAGGTGTGTAATCTGTCAAAGTGTGGGTGTGACCCCGGGAGGGTGTAGGCAGTGACGTGCACCTGTGTTGTGTTGTGTGGGTAATCACCTAGTTGTACTCACCTAGTTGTCCTTGCGGGGGTTGAGCTTTATCGCTTTGGTCCCGCCTCTCAACCGTCAATCTTCTGGAGGGCGTGTGGTGTGAGACGCGTGCCAGTTGCCGACATTGGGGTTGCTAACAGGAAATCCCCTGCATGTGGTGCTGCTACTGCTGTGAGGCGAGCAATGTCGTGTTGTGTTGTTGCAGCACCCAGGCACTCTGCAGCAACTTGGTCTACAATGGGACCATCCCAGCTGGATTGCTTGTGGGCTTTTGGGGATGGTGGTTAAGGTGATTGGCCTGCACGAGAGGCCTACTCTGTGGCACAGTGTGTAAAGTTGGGATCGTGTTCACTTGCCAGCTGATGTAAGTGGGCAGGTAGAATTTCCTTCTCAAGGTCGTCGGATGCTGATAAGGAGGACAGGAAGGCTGGAACAGTGATTTGTGTTGCTGTTCGAACTCCGAGGCTCCCAAGTCTTACGTGAAGAGAGGCTTGTTTCCACTGTAGGTCATCAACAGAAAGGTTGAGGGTCTTTTTCTAGCATTGAATTCAGTAACCGGTCATACTCACTTAGTTTTTGGCAACTGTAAGATGGTGAACACCTCAGAAAGTAGGTTAACCTGGGGAGGGACAGACATCTGGTGATGAGGTAGAGTGCATCATGAGCATCAATATCCTCAATCCTTCCATCCATCCTCTTAAGGTCGGCGATTTTCTTATCAAGGACCTCATTGATGACTTTCAACCCCAAGGGGAGCTCCTAGGAGTGTGTTGTCTTCAGTTTTGTTATATGGATATTTGGCAGAACACCCTCTATTCTCTCTCTACGATGTCCTGGTTGAAACATATTATTTTACACATAGAAGGGTTCAGGGTGAGGCCTAAAACTGCACCTTACTCCTGGAATTTTCTTATGTCCTTCAGGAGGGAGTCTTGGAAACCAGCTGCGCGCCTGGCAGCTGGGTGGAAAGCGCTTCGGATTCGTAGTCCTGAGGTTCCGGGTTCGATCCCCGGGGGAGGCGGAGACAAATAGGCAAAATGTTACTTTCACCCTTATGCCCCCTATTACCTAGCAGTAAATAGGTACCTGGGAGTTAGACAGCTGCTACAGGCTGCTTCCCGGGGGAGGGGTGGGTGTATATAACAAAAAGAAGGCCTGGTTGATGACCGGGCCGCGGGAACGCTAAGCCCCGAAATCATCTGGAGATAACCTCAAGGGTTATCATTCAAGAACCAGATGTTAAGCTCGCTGGACAGGACTTCTGTGACCTGTTTGATGACTAAGCAGAAAAGGAGAGGAGCAAGGGGGTCACCCTGTTGGACGCCATCTCGCAAGAGTTGATAAATTAACTCTCCATAGTTCATTTTTACATTTTATTATGGTCTAAAGCTCAGGGATGTGTATCACACCGCATACCTAGGCGTCAGACCATAATAAAGTGTGCTAAACGTACTTAGGAGAGCTAATTTTTCAACTTCCCTCGACAGTGAAGAAAAGCATAAGAAATATTGAGAAGATTCGTCTTATAATCCTTAATTTTTCCCTTTCGGTCATATTCAACAACATACTGTTACAAGAACGACTGCTACCAACATGTACTAATATATATATCTATAAATTGTGCCGAGTTTCGCTGGAATGTATATTATATAGAATGTTTTTGTTGTCCTTCCGTCTGCGTACGAGTTCAAATATATAAATTCACGAGCGGACATAAATGTCCAGCAATGCTGTGAAATGTTGTAAATTCTGTGAAAGCTAATCTGATATGGAAGCATGAAGCAGCCGTCCAATTTTTGTGGCTAATTTTAGTATTTTAATAAATTTTGCATGATGGCGCTGGACGTACGCATCACGAAGCCTGTTCAGCTGTTGCAGTAATTAACTTATCTTTTAGTTTTATTTACATTTTGACAAATATAAACGGGACTGTTATTATTATATATCAAGTATGGCTCTGAATATATTTATATATATATCTACCTGCATCTTTAAGAGTGTTTGTTTATCTGTTTATTGCAAGGTTGGAGGCCCGATGTTTGGAGCTCGCCTCAACCAACTTCGTAAGGGGGGATGGTCTGGGGTACGGGGCGTACATAGGCTGGTTGGGTTCGCCAGTATTGAAGTGAGAACCGCGTGCCAGAGTCACATTATGAGCCCCACTGCGACTTTTGGTTCTGCTCGCCAGCTACACCTAGCTAAATATTTTAAAACCAATCATTAAAAAGACATTCTTATAGTGATGTACAGCAGATATTCACTGCAGTGTCTCAGCAATATTAACAAAAGGATTTTACCTCCGACACCCACTTTTCAGTTCACACATTATATACACACACACACACACACACACACACACACACACATATATATATATATATATCTATATATATATATATATATATATATATATATATATATATAGTATATATATATATATATATATATATATATATATATATATATATGATATGATGAGAAAGTTGTGAGGGTACCACCTCTGGTGCAAATGTGGGACCCATAGTCTCGGAGAAAAAATAAGGAACATTCAGAGAAGACCTTGTGAAGTCTCACTGAACATGACTCATAATATGACATGCCAGGTGAGACATGACTCATAATATGACATGCCACGTGAACGAAACATGAATAGCATGACCTTCCTGATGTCACATTTCGCCTGATGTCAAATTGATAATGTGACACACCTAATGACACACATTTGAAAGAACAGAACTGAGGGGCAGTGACCCAGTACTAACCATAACCTCCTCCAGAGAGAGACAGAGAGAGACAGAGAGAGAGACAGAGAGAGAGACAGAGAGAGAGACAGAGAGAGAGACAGAGAGAAAGACAGAGACACAGAGAGCAAGACTCGTACACTCCACACACACAACTCATTTGTTTTCCCCAGCGACTCACAGGTAAACTTTCTCAGCCAATTAAGAGCTCGCCAAATCAATTTACACCTCAGGTCTTGATTGACTGATGACTCCTCCCTCAGTCTCAGGTGGGAACACCGTAGACGTGGGTCGAGGAGGAGAAGATAACTGAAGAAAGGAAGAAGATAAGAGACAATTAAAAATTCACGTCATGAGGAGTGACAAGAACAGAAAATACAATGATCAACTACAGATTATCGAGGGTAAAAGGTAAATAGAATATGAATGATGATTATTTAGAAGAATAGAACAAAGTGAGTAAGAAACAAGAGAATATAATGGAATAATGCAAAAAACAGAGAAGGAAGCAGACGAACCAAGAGAAAATAATAAAGTTTAAAAAAAAAGGTAAAAATATATAAACAAGATACAGAGAGAAAAGGCCTGGAAAAACAAGTGGGAATCATATCCAAAGATTATTCATCACCTCCACGGATTATTCATCACACCCAGGGATTACTCATCGCACCCAGGGATTATTCATCACACCCACGGATTACTCATCGCACCCAGGGATTATTCATCGCACCCAGGGATTACTCATCACACTCACGGATTACTCATCGCACCCAGGGATTACTCATCGCACCCAGGGATTACTCATCGCACCCAGGGATTACTCATCGCACCCAGGGATTACTCATCACACCCACGGATTACTCATCGCACCCAGGGATTACTCATCACACCCAGGGATTACTCATCGCACCCAGGGATTACTCATCACACCCAGGGATTACTCATCACACCCAGGGATTACTCATCACACCCAGGGATTACTCATCGCACCCAGGGATTACTCATCACACCCAGGGATTACTCATCACACCCAGGGATTACTCATCACACCCAGGGATTACTCATCACACCCAGGGATTACTCATCACACCCAGGGATTACTCATCATGAACATTATACACTTGTCAGGAGAAAATAATTTCAGAATATTCGATATAATATATAGCGGTATATATTAGCTTAATAATGTAAACATCAAATTAAATATTTATATTTTGAATTGAAAAACAAAAAAGAAAGCAACATCCACGTTAGAAGATAACGTAATTATCTTCACGACATAATTAGACAGTTAAAGACGTTGGTGGGTGGAGGTAATTACTATGCCTGGCCCATCCCAGGTAAATTATTATTTTTCAATTCTTGGAACTGACTCCTAGACAAGATCTCAAGCGCTCTCTCTCTCTCTCTCTCTCTCTCTCTCTCTCTCTCTCTCTCTCTCTCTTTCTCTCTCTCTCTCTCTCTCTCTCTCTCTCTCTCTCTCTCTCTCTCTCTGTTATCATAGTCCCTCATTCACCCTCTCGTAAAAATTTCCACGATGGAGTCATTCTGCAGAGAGGCCGATGGCATCTCACTGTCGCACCCTGGAGAATTTCATTTAATTTCCGCCTTAGCAAAGTCAGGAGAGAAGTTGGGATGACCAGCAACAATAATATTACATGTGGGCCCCCTGGGGTGCCGTCTGAGTCTTAATCAGAGTAAAAGCTGGCGCTGATTTACTGACAACCCCATCCACCTTACTCGCTGGGATGTCCCTGCTGCTCACACTCTCTCTGTCTCACTCTCTCCCCTCTCTCTCTCTCTCTCTTTACCATACAACCTTACCTTGAAGTGATTCCGAAGCTTAGCGACCCCGCGGCCCGGTCGTCGACCAGGCCTCTTCGTTGCTGGACTGGTCAACCAGGCTGTTGGACGCGGCTGCTCACAGCCTGACGTATGAGTCACAGCCTGGTTGATCAGCTATCCTTTTTAGACGTTTGTCAAGTTCTTTCTTGAACACTGTGAGCGGTCGGCCAGTTATGTCCCTTATGTGTCCCCCGGAAGTGTGTTGAACAGTCTCGGGCCTCTGATGTCAATAGAGTTCTATCTCAGAGTACCTGTTGCACCTCTGCTCTTCAACGGGGGTATTCTGCACATCCTGCCATGCCTTCTGGTCTCGTGTGCTGTTATTTCTGTGTGCAGGTTTGGGACCAGCCCCCTTCTACTATTTTCCATGTGTAAATTATTATGTATATCTCCCGCCTGCGCTCAAGAGAATACAGGTTTAGGCTCTTTAGGCGGTCCCAATAGTTTAGATGTTTAACGGAATGGATTCTAGCAGTAAAGGATCTCTGCACGCTCTCCAGGTCAGCAATTTCTCCAGCTTTGAAAGGGGCTGTCATTGTGCAGCAGTACTCCACTCCAGAGAGCACTAGCGTCTTGAAAAGTATCATCATCGGTATAGCATCTCTAGTACCCACTCTAGTACTCATCGTACCCACTCTCTGTCTTTAAGAGTTTTGTGAGTTTCCCTGAAAGAAGCAGCTCCACCCGCCTTCCTATGTGCTGTAGTGGAGGTAGGTACGGGCCAGTGTGGAAGCGCATGTGTAGTCCCACACCACTTGTTTACCATCCTTCCAAGGAAACAAGGTGACCCCATATGGGCGCTTCAGAGCTTCGTTGGGTCTGAATTGGTGTGGTTCTCTTTGTGCTGGGCAGCGGGCTGTGGCGAGGCTCCTCTTGATGATGTCGTTGACTGTTTCTTGTCTTGCAATGTTACCCTGTGACTTATGACTTACCAGACCATGACCACCATATTGGTTTGACATCGTGATTCCGCAAATGCACCTCTGTTCGGAGAGGAAAGGGGCGGCAAGGAGAAGTGCCACTCCAATGCGGAAAGCGTTATGAATGAGGCGAATTCCCTGTGCTGCATTGGGGACAGCAAATAAAAAGTCCCTGGTATGGGGTACTATTACCGGCAGGAGGAAATATATATATGATAATGTCCGACCACAAATGAAGGGTTAAGAAAGGAATTTCCTTAAGTACTTTCGTATTTAATAGTGCATCTTCAGAAGGATGGATTTAGAGTTCAGTGGGTGTGGATATAAAGGCAGGAAAGAGGTGAGGTACAATGTCATTAATGAGATAATGGGATATTAATAAGGTATTATTAAAATAAATATATATCAATGATCCTACTGAAATCGTCCTTTAACTGATCAATCAAAAATGAATCTAAATTATATAAACCGCTGCTAATGTTCAAATTATATGATATTGTAATCTGTATTAGAGCAGATTCAATAATGTTCCTATTGAAAATGCTTTTACAATTCGTTATTGAAAAAGCCATCTTCCAATCATTTTGGTGAGAACGTTATGACAAATGAACAATGCATTAGACAATTGATCCTGGCCTACAGAATATATATGTGGCGAAATTTTTAAATTTCAAAACTTTGGAAATCAGACCAAATCAAATCGTGGTCTGACACTGTCACTCTACCCACATGACACATGCCATCGTACCCACATGACACATGCCATCGTACCCACATGACACATGCCATTGTACCCACATGACACATGCCATCGTACCCACATGACACATGCCATCGTACCCACATGACACATGCCATTGTACCCACATGACACATGCTATCGTACCCACATGACACATGCCATCGTACCCACATGACACATGCCATCGTACCCACATGACACATGCCATTGTACCCACATGACACATGCCATCGTACCCACATGACACATGCCATCGTACCCGTTCTTTAAAACTGAACTTATCATAAGCTTAGAAAGTCAACTTGTAAGATTTTTTAAGTTCTAGTCATATATAGCCATAATTAATTTCTGAACTGAAACACCAAGGGTGTTTCTCAAACAATAACAAGGGGATAAAAGTTAAGAAGATAAGATAACAGATAAGATATAAAGTCTCTGGAAGTGATCTTTGCCCCCCCCCCACCAAAAAAAGTTGAAAATATAGTGAAGGCGATGACGTCACTTCCCTTTGGCACCAGAAGCCAATCTGTTCCCCCTTTTGAAAAATTAATGTTCCAATAATCCTCGTCGCGCCGTAAAGGAACAGGCAAACACGTTTGTGCCTCTGATGCCCAACATGTTATGGAAGGGAGTGAGAAGGGTGGAAAGAGGAATTAGAAAAGGGGGGAATGGATATAAAAACTAACAGAGAGGGGGATAGTGTATAGGGAGAACGAGGCAAAGGGGGTGTTGGTGATGAGTATAGTTGGTATATAATGGAGAGGAATAAGCTTAGGTTGGCTAGGGGGGGGAAACTGCCCCTTTGGCCTGTGTTTCTGTTTACTTTGGGGAAAGAAAATTTAAGTAATGATCAGGGAAAAGTCAGTCTTCACCTGTCGTGAAAACAACCCCCCCCTCACTTGTCACGAAGGTCCCCCCCTCACTTGTCACGAAGGTCGCCCCCTCACCCAGCACAAAGACCACCCCCTCACAAAAACCGTCCCCCTCACCCCTCACAAAGATTCCCCCCTCACCCCTCACAAAGACCGCCCCCCCCTCACCCCTCACAAAGACCGCCCCCTCACCCCTCACAAAGACCGCCCCCCTCATCCTTCACAAAGACCGCCCCCTCACCCCTCACAAAGACCGCCTCCTCACCCCTCACAAAGACCGCCTTTTCACCCCTCATAAAGAACGCCCCATCGTCCCTCACAAAGACCGCCCACCTCACCCCTCACAAAGACCGCCCCCTCACCCCTCACAAAGCCCACCCCTCACCCCTCACAAAGACTCCTCCCTCACCCCTCACAAAGACCGCTTCCTCACCCTTACAAATTAAGACCGCCCCCCTCACCCATCACAAAGACCGCCCCCTCACCCCTCACAAAGACCGCCCCCTCATCCTTCACAAAGACCGCCCCCTCACCCCTCACAAAGACCACCCCCTCACCCCTCACAAAGACCGCCCCCTCACCCCTCACTTAGACCACCCCCTCACCCCTTACAATGACCGCCCCCCTCACCCCTCACAAAGACCGCCCTCCTCACCCCTCACAAAGACCGCCCCCTCACCCCTCACAAAGACCGCCCCCTCACCCCTCACAAAGACTCCCCCCCTCACCCCTCACAAAGACCGCCCTCCTCACCCCACACAAAGACCGCCCTCCTCACCCCACACAAAGACCGCCCTCCTCACCCCACACAAAGACCGCCCTCCTCATCCCTCACAAAGACCGCCCTCCTCACCCCTCACAAAGACCGCCCCCCTCACCCCACACAAAGACTCCCCCCCCCCCTCACAATGAAGTAATCATATCAGCTTCTCACCAAAGACTGTTCCCTCGCGTTAACACTCGTTACCTTCCCTTGCCTTGATTAAAACTGAACACTTACTTCATTTACCTAATTTTACCCATCGTTAAGGTAAGTGTCCTAAGCAAATACAACTATATATATATGCACTTTTGTTACCTTCCATAGGGAGGGTTACTGCTGTCGACCATGAGGGAGGGTAGCTACTGTCGACCATGGGGGAGGGTAGCTACTGTCGACCATGGGGGAGGGTAGCTACTGTCGACCATGGGGAGGGTAGCTACTGTCGACCATGGGGGAGGGTAACTACTGTCGACCATGGGGGAGGGTAGCTACTGTCGACCATGGGGGAGGGTAACTACTGTCGACCATGGGGGAGGGTCGACCATGGGGGAGGGTAGCTACTGTCGACCATGGGGGAGGGTAGCTACTGTCGACCATGGGGGAGGGTAGCTACTGTCGACCATGGGGGAGGATAGCTACTGTCGACCATGGGGGAGGGTAGCTACTGTCGACCATGGGGGAGGGTAGTAGCTACTGTCGACCATGAGGGAGGGTAGCTACTGTCGACCATGGGGGAGGGTAGCTACTGTCGACCATGGGGGAGGGTAGCTACTGTCGACCATGAGGGAGGGTAGCTACTGTCGACCATGGGGGGGGAGGGTAGCTACTGTCGACCATGGGGGAGGGTAGCTACTGTCGACCATGGGGGAGGGTAGCTACTGTCGACCATGGGGGAGGGTAGCTACTGTCGACCATGGGGGAGGGTAGCTACTGTCGACCATGGGGGAGGGTAGCTACTGTCGACCATGGGGGAGGGTAACTACTGTCGACCATGGGGGGGGAGGGTAACTACTGTCGACCATGGGGGAGGGTAGCTACTGTCGACCATGGGGGGGTAGGTCGACCATGGGGGAGGGTAGCTACTGTCGACCATGGGGGAGGGTAGCTACTGTCGACCATGGGGGAGGGTAACTACTGTCGACCATGGGGGAGGGTAACTACTGTCGACCATGGGGGAGGGTAGCTACTGTCGACCATGGGGGAGGGTAGCTACTGTCGACCATGGGGGAGGGTAGCTACTGTCGACCATGGGGGAGGGTAGCTACTGTCGACCATGGGGGAGGGTAGCTACTGTCGACCATGGGGGAGGGTAGCTACTGTCGACCATGGGGGAGGGTAGCTACTGTCGACCATGGGGGAGGGTAGCTACTGTCGACCATGGGGGAGGGTAGCTACTGTCGACCATGGGGGAGGGTAGCTACTGTCGACCATGGGGGAGGGTAGCTACTGTCGACCATGGGGGAGGGTAGCTACTGTCGACCATGGGGGAGGGTAGCTACTGTCGACCATGGGGGAGGGTAGCTACTGTCGACCATGGGGGAGGGTAGCTACTGTCGACCATGGGGGAAGGTAACTACTGTCGACCATGGGGGAGGGTAGCTACTGTCGACCATGGGGGAGGGTAACTACTGTCGACCATGGGGGAGGGTAGCTACTGTCGACCATGGGGGAGGGTAGCTACTGTCGACCATGGGGGATGGTAACTACTGTCGACCATGGGGGAGGGTTACTGCTGTCGACCATGGGGGAGGGTAACTACTGTCGACCATGGGGGAGGGTAGCTACTGTCGACCATGGGGGAGGGTAGCTACTGTCGACCATGGGGGAGGGTAACTACTGTCGACCATGGGGGAGGGTAGCTACTGTCGACCATGGGGGATGGTAGCAACTGTCGACCATGGGGGAGGGTAACTACTGTCGACCATGGGGGGGGAGGGTAACTACTGTCGACCATGGGGGATGGTAGCTACTGTCGACCATGGGGGATGGTAGCTACTGTCGACCATGGGGGAGGGTAACTACTGTAGACCATGGGGGAGGATAACTACTGTCGACCATGGGGGAGGATAACTACTGTCGACCATGGGGGATGGTAACTACTGTCGACCATGGGGGGGGTAGCTACTGTCGACCATGGGGGATGGTAAGTACTGTCGACCATGGGGGAGGGTAACTACTGTCGACCATGGGGGGGGAGGGTAACTACTGTCGACCATGGGGGAGGGTAACTACTGTCGACCATGGGGGAGGGTAACTAATGTCGACCATGGGGGATGGTAGCTACTGTCGACCATGGGGGAGGGTAACTACTGTAGACCATGGGGGAGGGTAGCTACTGTCGACCATGGGGGAAGATAACTACTGTCGACTATGGGCAATGGAGAAGCAATCATGAGGAATACTCGAGTATACACTCGACGCCTCCCCGAATATTCATCTCCTACTCCACAATACATGGTCGAGGGGACACATATTCGGTATACATCTTATGTGTCGTCTCATGGAGACGGGGGGGGGGGGGTCGGGAGTCTGAAACTCACCATTCAGAGGACAGAAAGATATTTCTTAGGTAAATGGCTTATTGGTCCCAGTGAGGAGTTTCTCATCGTGAGTCATCAGCTTGATGAGTCGTCTGGTTGATGAGTCGTCAACTTTATGAGTCGTCAGCTTGATGAGTCGTCAGCTTGATGAGTCGTCAGCTTTATGAGTCGTCAACTTTATGAGTCGTCAGCTTGATGAGTCGTCAAGTTTATGAGTCGTCAGCTTTATGAGTCGTCAAGTTTATGAGTCGTCAGCTTGATGAGTCGTCAGGTTGATGAGTCGTCAGCTTGATGAGTCGTCAAGTTTATGAGTCGTCAGCTTTATGAGTCGTCAAGTTTATGAGTCGTCAGCTTGATGAGTCGTCAGGTTGATGAGTCGTCAGCTTGATGAGTCGTCAGCTTGATGAGTCGTCAGCTTGATGAGTCGTCAAGTTTATGAGTCGTCCGCTTGATGAGTCGTCAGCTTGATGAGTCGTCCGCTTGATGAGTCGTCAGCTTTATGAGTCGTCAGCTTGATGAGTCGTCAGGTTGATGAGTCGTCAGCTTGATGAGTCGTCAGCTTGATGAGTCGTCAGCTTGATGAGTCGTCAGCTTGATGAGTCGTCAGCTTGATGAGTCGTCAGCTTGATGAGTCGTCAAGTTTATGAGTCGTCAGCTTGATGAGTCGTCAGCTTGATGAGTCGTCAGCTTGATGAGTCGTTAGCTTTATGAGTCGTCAGCTTGATGAGTCGTCAGCTTTATGAGTCGTCAACTTTATGAGTCGTCAGCTTTATGAGTCGTCAAGTTTATGAGTCGTCAGCTTGATGAGTCGTCAGGTTGATGAGTCGTCAGCTTGATGAGTCGTCAGCTTGATGAGTCGTCAGCTTGATGAGTCGTCAGCTTGATGAGTCGTCAGCTTGATGAGTCGTCAAGTTTATGAGTCGTCAGCTTGATGAGTCGTCAGCTTGATGAGTCGTCAGCTTGATGAGTCGTCAGCTTGATGAGTCGTCAGCTTGATGAGTCGTCAGCTTGATGAGTCGTCAGCTTGATGAGTCGTCAGCTTGATGAGTCGTCAAGTTTATGAGTCGTCCGCTTGATGAGTCGTCAGCTTGATGAGTCGTCAGCTTGATGAGTCGTCCGCTTGATGAGTCGTCAGCTTGATGAGTCGTCAGCTTGATGAGTCGTCAGCTTGATGAGTCGTCAGCTTTATAAGCTGGGGTAAGTTTTCTTGTTTCTAAACTCGAATGTTTTAATTTATTTTTATTTATTTTTAATCATTTTTGAAAACTGAAGATCAAGCCTGTGCGTCTCTTTCTGTCTCTGTCTGTCTGTCTGTCTGTCTGTCTGTCTGTCTGTCTGTCTGTCTGTCTGTCTGTCTGTCTGTCTGTCTGTCTGTCTGTCTGTCTGTCTGTCTGTCTGTCTCTCTCTCTCTCTCTCTCTCTCTCTCTCTCTCTCTCTCTCTCTCTCTCTCTCTCTCTCTCTCTCTCTCTCTCTCTCTCTCTCTCTCTCTCTCTCTCTCTCTCTCTCTCTCTCTCTCTCTCTCTCTCTCTCTCTCTCTCTCTCTCTCTCTCTCTCTCTCTCTCTCTCTCTCTCTCTCTCTCTCTCTCTCTCTCTCTCTCTCTCTCTCTCTCTCTCTCTCTCTCTCTCTCTCTCTCTCTCTCTCTCTCTCTCTCTCTCTCTCTCTCTCTCTCTCTCTCTCTCTCTCTCTCTCTCTCTCTCTCTCTCTCTCTCTCTCTCTCTCTCTCTCTCTCTCTCTCTCTCTCTCTCTCTCTCTCTCTCTCTCTCTCTCTCTCTCTCTCTCTCTCTCTCTCTCTCTCTCTCTCTCTCTCTCTCTCTCTCTCTCTCTCTCTCTCTCTCTCTTTTCTCTCTCTCTCTCTCTCACCGCAACACAATGCCATTATCTGCATCACAACTCAGCTTATACATAACATATTTAGAAACTCAACTTTCTCATCATCAAAAAATTCAACGTAAAGCTTTCAAACTGCAATAATTGTGCAAACTTATGGATTGTTGCGTTTAATTGCAGAGACTTAGGCAGTAAATTGCAAGGCATTTTGACTCTGCTAACGAGTGCATCTAATTACTAGAGATTAAATCTTTTGTTTAGTGTGAACGTAAAATTTCTGTAAATAGCTGAAACTTTGAATATAACTTTGGCTGTTTAAATTACGCAATCCTGCTTAGTGGGTGTTTTGTTTATGACGTTTGTGTTATACTTTTGTTGGTGCTTGATCTCCAGTCTCCCACTCCCCCCGCCCCTCCACACACACACTCAAGCCTTTGACTCAGTCCCCCATAAGAGGCTGGTACATAAGCTAGAGAGACAGGCAGGTGTAGCTGGTAAGGTGCTCAGAGGATAAGGGAATACCTAACCAATAGGAAGCAGAGAGTTACAGTGAGGGTTGAGACCTCAGATTGGCGTGAAGACACCAGTGGAGTCCCACAGGGCTCTGTACTCGGTCCTATTGTAACACTGTAAAAGTGTTTGGGTTAGTTTTATTTAAAAATACATAGAGATACATGAGTCACTGACAGGGATTTGAGAGGCGCCAGGTTGTCGGCCTGAGTCTCACACCTCTAAGAGTTAATGACCACCAAGTGACCTGAGGTCACCCATGAGAATTTCACCTTGCATCTGCTAATCTGATAATTGGCCTTCAAACATGCCGACGTTTAAGGAGTGGTTTCATAGAGAGCCTCGGGCTATCTACTTGTGGGCGGAATTAGCTACTAGGCTTCCCAATATATACTCGGAGAGCTGTTTCCCCTGGCCTCGTTAGTTAACTGGGGGTTGGAATAATGGACAAGATAGAGCTATTTCCCTCACCCCCACCCCCCCGTTACACTATCCTGTTTCTGATATACGTAAATGATCTCCCAGAGAGTATAGACTCATTCCTCTCAATGTTTGCTGATGATGCCAAAATTATGAGCAGGATTAAGACAGAGGAGGACAGCTTGAGGCTTCAAGAAGACCTGGACAAGCTGAAGGAATGGTCGACCAAATGGTTGTTAGATTTTAACCCAACCAAATGTAAAGTATGAAGATAGTTATAAGGAGCAGAAGACCAGATACAATTAAGGTATCATTTGGGAGATGAAATTCTTCAAAAGTCAGAGAGAAAGACTAGGGGGTAAATATCGTGCCAGACCTGTCCCATGAAGCTCAAATCAAGAGGATAATATCAGCGGTATATACCAGGTTAGTCAACATAAGAACGGCATTTAGAAACTTGTGTGAAGAATCATTCAGAACTTCGTATACCACATACGTCAGACGAATCCTGGAGTATGCAGCTCTTGCATGGAGTTCATATCTAGTCAAGCATAACACTAAACTGGAGAAGGTTCAAAGGTTTGCCACCAGACAAGTACCCGAGCTGAGAGGAATGAGCTACGAGGAGAGACTACGGGAATTAAATCTCACGTCGCTGGAAGACAGAAGAGTTAGGGGGGGGGACATGATCACCACATTCAAGATTCTGAAGGGAATTGATTGAGTAGATAAGGACTTGCTATTTAACACAAGAGGCACACGCACTAGGGGACACAGGTTGAAATTGAGTGCCCAAATGAGTTATAGAGATACTAGAAAGAACTTTTTTTTATGTCAGAGTGGTTGACAAATGGAATGGACTAGGAAGTGATGTGGTGGAGGCTGACTCCATACACAGTTTCAAGTGTAGATATGATAGAGCCCGATAGGCTCAGGAACCTGTACACCAGTTGATTGACGGTTGAGAGACAGGACCAAAGAGCCAGAGCTCAACCCCTGCAAGCACAATTAGGTGAGTACAATTAGGTGAGTACACACACACACACACACACACACACACACACACACACACACACACACACACACACACACACACACACACACAAACACACACACTCACACTCAATCACACACACACACACAGACGTTAGAAAGAATTTTTTCAGTGTCAGAGTAGTTAACAGGTGGAATGCACTAGGCAGTGATGTGGTGGAGGCTGACTCCATACACAG
Source organism: Procambarus clarkii (assembly GCF_020424385.1). NCBI lineage: Eukaryota > Metazoa > Arthropoda > Malacostraca > Decapoda > Cambaridae > Procambarus > Procambarus clarkii. The sequence goes on along the minus strand of NW_025561963.1, from coordinate 7,603 downwards.
TTTCAAATGTAGATATGATAGAGCCGAGTAGGCTCAGGAATCTGTACACCAGTTGATTGACAGTTGAGAGGCGGGACCAAAGAGCCAAAGCTCAACCCCGAAAGCTCAATTAGATGAGTACACACACAGGCTGGCCAACATACGAACGGCATTCAGAAACTTGTGTAAAGAATCATTCAGAACTTTGTAAACCACATATGTCAAGCCAATCCTGGAGTATGCAGCCCCAGCATGGAGTCCATATCTAGTCAAGGATGAGACTAAACTGGAAAAGGTTCAAAGGTTTGCCACCAGACTAGTACCCGAGCAGAGAGGTATGAGCTACGAGGAGAGACTACGGGAATTAAACCTCACTTAGCTGGATGACAGAAAAGTTAGGGGGGACATGATCACCACATTCAAGATTCTGAAGGGAATTGATAGGGTAGATAAAGGCAGTCTATTTAACACAAGGGGAACACGCACAAGGGAACACAGGTGGAAACTAAGTGCCCAAATGAGCCACAGAGATATTAGAAAGAACTTTTTTAGTGTCAGAGTGGTTGACAAATGGAATGCATTAGGGGGTGATGTGGTGGAGGCTGACTACATACACAGTTTCAAGTGTAGATATGATAGAGCCCGATAGGCTCAGGAATCTGTACACCTGTTGATTGACGGTTGAGAGGCGGGACCAAAGAGCCAGAGCTCAACCCCCGCAAACACAACTAGGTGAGTACAACTAGGTGAGTACACAAACACACACACACACACACACACACACACACACACACACACACACACACACACACACACACACACACACACACACACACACACACACACACACACACACACACACAAACACACACACACACACACACACACACACACACACACACTCAATCACACACACACACACAGACTTTAGAAAGAATTTTTTCAGTGTCAGAGTAGTTAACAGGTGGAATGCACTAGGCAGTGATGTGGTGGAGGCTGACTCCATACACAGTTTCAAGTGTAGATATGATAGAGCCCAGTAGGCTCAGGAATTTGTACACCTGTTGATTGACAGTTGAGAGGCGGGACCAAAGAGCCAAAGCTCAACCCCCGCAAGCACAATTAGGTGAGTACACACAATATTGTAAAGGATGCAGGATGTAGGTCACTATAGCCTGGCTGAACATTGGACGTTGAACCCACGAACCTGAAAATAGGTGAGGTAACGTTCCACTCCGTTCTGGACAATTATCAACTCCTGGACAATAATCAAGTCCTGGACCATCATAAAGTTATGTAAAGAAAGAGTGGTGAATAAATTCAAGACCAGAAGGTAAGAATATTAGGAAAAAGGTCTAAAGATTAGAGGTATACCTATATATAAATATAAATGGAAATATTCGTTTGTTCAAAATCGCTTATCTCCGAAAGTTCTTCACCGATTTCTTTGAAATTTTCATACAACGTTGCATTCGCATCCGGCCAGGTTTTTATGTACATACTATATCGATGTCACGTCTGTGACGGTAAAAACACATGCTTTCTCTGAAAACTGTTTTTTTTCATGTGTTTTTCATGTGAGGGATATCTTCGAAACCTCTTTACCGATTGCTTTGAAATTTTGAAACGACGTTGCATTCAAATAGGCGCGTTTTTTATATTTCTACTATATACATGCCTCACCTGTGACAGGTAAAAACATGTTTTTTTTCGAAAAACAGTCCCATCTGTTGGACGTAAGAGCAACACACGCTGTAAGCTCCAAAAGTTCTTCACCGATTGGTTTGAAATTTTGACACAACGTTGCATTCGAACAGGCGCGTCTTTTTATATGCTTACTATATAGATGCCACCCCTGTGACAGGTAAAAACATGGGTTTTTGAAAAACAGCGCCATCTGTTGCACATAATAGCAACATTCACGCTATACTAAATATGTCACTAATTCCATGTCAATGTTTCCGATTGCATTGATAAAATTTATTTTCATAGATATCGATATATTTTATTTTTTATTGTTTTATTTTGTGTGACATTGTGTTGGAATTGATCTGTGTTGTTTACGATACCATTCATTTCGTAAGTATAATTTTGCCACACCTGTGACAGGTAAAACTATGCTTTTCTTGACAAACAGCGCCATCTGTTGCATGTAAGAGCAACACACACATGCTGAACTAAATATGTTACAATCCCATTTAAATTTTTCTGATTGCATTGATCTATCTTGAGATGATTTCGGGGCTTTAGTGTCCCTGCAGCCCGGTCCTCGACCAGGTCTCCACCCCCAGGAAGCAGCCCGTGACAGCTGTCTAACACCCAGGTACCTATTTTCTGCTAGGTAACAGGGGCATAGGGTGAAAGAAGCTTTGCCCATTGTTTCTCGCCGGCGCCTGGGATCAAACCCAGGACCACAGGATCACAAGTCCAGTGTGCTGTCCGCTCGGCCGACCTATTTTCTGCTAGGTAACAGGGGCATAGGGTGAAAGAAGCTTTGCCCATTGTTTCTCGCCGGCGCCTGGGATCAAACCCAGGACCACAGGATCACAAGTCCAGTGTGCTGCCCGCTCGGCCGACCGGCTCCCTTACATAGATAAATTGAAATTTCATAGATTATGATTTATTTTCATTTTGATTTAATTATTTTGTGTGAATTGCGTTGGAATTGAGCTGTGTTGTTTACCATACCGTTCATTTCGTGAGTATATTTTATTTTTTTTATTTTTTCATATTTTCATTTCATTTTGTAACTGGTTTTCATATATTTCAGCGATGGGAACATCAGATCACTTGATGTTCCCAGTTTTCTGATGGGAACATCATACCATTTGGGAAGGCATCGGACGAGGGCGTGGGGAATGGTGGGGATGACGAGGGGACGGAAGTGAGAGATGGTGGGAGGACGCGGGGACAAGGGAGGGGGTAATGGTGGGGAAATATGAGGGGACGGGGGAGTTTAGGTGGGGACGAGGGGATGGGGGAATGGAAAATGGTGGGGAAGACAAAGGGACAGGGAAGTGGGGCATGGTGGGAAAAAAGAGGGGATGGTGGAGTGGGGAATGGTTGGGAGGCTGAGGAGAATGGTGGGGGAGGACTCGGGGACAGGGAAGATTGCTGTGGCGGGGGTACTACTAGTATATATATATATATACATATATATATATATAATATATATATATATATATATATATAATAAATATATATATATATATATATATATATATATATATATATATATATATATATATATATATATATACCACAGGAGTTAGTGGGACTAACAAAACTGCAGAAAGGCTTATGGCGAAAGGAAAGTGTCAAGCCATTACAACTACATAGCACTAGGAAAGGGTCAAAATAAAGATTTGGGATAGGTCGGGGGGAAAAGGAATGGTGCCCAACCACTTGTGGAAAGACGGTGATTGAACGCCGAACTGCATGAAGCGAGACTGTCGCTCTACCGTCCACCACAAGTGGTGCTAAAACTAAGTCAGATCATGTTTGTTAGGAAGGTTGAAGCATCTTAAGTCTGTACTGTGAACGGGAAAAGTCAACATCAACATAGCCAGAACTAAGGTTCATGTTGGGTATGTTGTGTATCAGAGCCGATTATTTGGGTATGTTGTGTATCAGAGCCGATTATCTTGGGAATGTTGTGTATCAGAACAGAGTCAACAAGACGGCGTCTGTGAAGAGGAGAGGCAGGAAAGATTCTATTATAAGAAGACCAATCAATTGAATGATTAAGAGTCCCTAACATGGCAGAAGAGAGCAGTGTTAGTGTCTGCAGACTTAACACTTCTCGTGTGTTCCTTAAGTCTGTGTCATTTAGTGTTCGGCCAGTCTCCCCAAAGGTCTTGGAGAGGACACAACGAGCAGGAAATAGAGCAGCCACCAGCAGCATTGGCAGCAGCAGCAGCAGGAGGAGCAATGTGAACCAGATTACCACGAAGGGGGTTGATCTCTCTAAAGAGTATTATATCAAGAGAAAGTAGAGTATTATCAGATTTTTTTTTACTTCAGATTTGAAGGGAAGACAGAGTGTAGTGCCTCTTGATAACTACATTACGACGAAAGTTCCTTTAGCTTGAGAATAGTCACAGTTGATTCATGCCAATGACTTGTACAGAAGGGAAATTTCAGCTTCAAGGAACAGGAATGTTATTGATGCGTATGGCAGGAAGGAAGTGGGAGAGGAGGACACCTTTCCGAACAGAAGGAGAGATGATGGGAAAGGAAGGGAATTATCAGGAGAAAGTGCCAAGCCATTACGACTACATAGCCCTGGGAAAGGGGGGGGGGAGGGGGTCAGGATACGGACTTGAGATGGGACGACGGGAAGGAATGGAAGGGAAAGACATGAATATACGTACCACTGTGAACTGACTTAACTTTCTTTACTTCATCCATCTTTAAGTTTTCTTTCTATTCAGCCTCTTCTCCTGTTATGTCCCTTGTTCTTAGCTCTCTTCCCCATTAGGCCCTTCTGCAGTTGTTCCTTTATCCTTATTAACTTAAATGGTGTGCTAATATTCTTACCTTCTGGCCTTTCCCCTCATATTCTTACCTTCTGGCCTTTCCCCTCATATTCTTACCTTCTGGCCTTTCCCCTCATATTCTTACCTATATATTGTCTTTCTCCACCACTTCTTCTTTACATGACTATATAATTCTGCAGCACTTGATAATGGTCCAGCACTTGATTATGGCCCAGCACTTGACTATGGTCCAGCACTTGACTATGGTCCAGCACTTGATTATGGTCCAGCACTTGATTATGGCCCAGCACTTGACTATGGTCCAGCACTTGACTATGGTCCAGCACTTGACTATGGTCCAGCACTTGATTATGGTCCAGCACTTGATTATGGTCCAGCACTTGATTATGGTCCAGCACTTGATTATGGCCCAGCACTGACTATGGTCCAGCACTTGATTATGGCCCAGCACTTGATTATGGTCCAGCACTTGATTATGGTCCAGCACTTGATTATGGTCCAGCACTTGATTATGGTCCAGCACTTGATTATGGCCCAGCACTTGATTATGGTCCAGCACTTGATTATGGTCCAGCACTTGATTATGGTCCAGCACTTGATTATGGTCCAGCACTTGATATGGTCCAGCACTTGATTATGGCCCAGCACTTGATTATGGTCCAGCACTTGACTATGGTCCAGCACTTGACTATGGTCCAGCACTTGATTATGGTCCAGCACTTGATTATGGTCCAGCACTTGATTATGGCGCAGCACTTGATTATGGTCTAGCACTTCATTATGGCCCAGCACTGATTATGGCCCAGCACTTCATTATGGCGCAGCACTTGATTATGGCCCAGCACTTGATTATGGCCCAGCACTGATTATGGCCCAGCACTTGATTATGGTCCAGCACTTGATTATGGCCCAGCACTTGATTATGGCCCAGCACTTGATTATGGTCCAGCACTTGATTATGGTCCAGCACTTGATTATGGCCCAGCACTTGATTATGGTCCAGCACTTCATTATGGCCCAGCACTTCATTATGGCCCAGCACTTCATTATGGCCCAGCACTTGATAATGGTCCATGGCTAATGGACCGAAACGTTATCACTTTTTATATTTTGAGATGCGTCGAATAGGTGTCTATTATAAACTGTGGTTATCATTCTATTTTCATTTTATTGCTCTAAGTTGAGTAAACTGCAGTGTAACAACCAGTTGAGCGAAGACCAACTATAGTTGATGAGTGATCAATCAATCAACTCATAAAACCAATCACCAACTCCAAGGAAAATTAAAGAATACCTCTTTAGCATTCTATCAGGAAACTAGCATGTTACGGACCCGAGTCCAGCGTCCGAGCACGGAGCCGTGACGACAACGCCATCTGTGGGTCAGCTCCCGAAACCCCCTCCAAATGGATGACGCCATCTAGCGAGGGCGGAATATACCGACCACAGGGGCTGGTTTCCCGTCTTAATCAGCTCGTAACATAGCCGCTGCTGACCTCTGGTGAGGTGGCGCTTAGACAGCAACGCCATCTATGGAGTGGATAGGTGGGCGTTTGTGTCTAAGCCTGTAAGTGAGGTGCCCTAGAGTGTCCCCAACACTAATGACGTGTCTGATTACAGAGTCGACCTGGGACTGCTGTATTGGACGATGAGGCAGTCTACCACCCAAGGCAGCCATAGTCTCTCCATGTGTTTGCTGCAGAAGCTGTGAGTCACCCCCCGGACGAACACTGTTGAGAGTGTTAGCCTGCCTGTGACGTGGCAGTACCAGGAATCGTCTTATCTGGGGGCCGGCTGGTGGGAGAGACTGGCCACTGTGGTGCAGAGAGAGGAGAGTGATCTGCGGAATCACACGACGCTCCTACCTAGGGCTCGCAACCCTAGTATTGGTCGTGGAGTGGCCTGCGCAGCGGAGCTGATTGGAACCTGCCAACTACAGGCTGGATTTGTGGTTGAAGGCCTCCACGACGGTGCACCCAGTGGGACTGTGATTTGGCTGGCCTGTGGCCGGGGTAGATTCGCCCAGAGAATCAAAGAATTCATCGTGAGGCCACGAGAAGAGAACCAGGACTACTCATCTTGAGCACCGTAGAGCATCCTGTGTCTTCGGAGGGAGACAAGTTATTGTATATAAGTGTAGTTATAGCCCCAGCGAGTGACTGTGAGATATTTATTTATGGTGGTGGTTAATATATATATTTAAATTAGTGTATTTGTATCCTTTCCCCTTTAATTTATTTGCGTTACAGAACACACCCCTTGAAAGCCACTACTAACTTGGGGCCGGATACCCAAACTCTAATAACATCAGAGAAGAACCCCAGTTGCGACCCAATAGGGCCGTAACATAGCATCAATGGGATCTTAAGAATATATTTTCTGTGGATATACTAGCTGTTTAACGCTACACTACGGCTCGTATATGATATAGACAGAGCTTCATAGTTGCAGTGATTGTGTGGCAGACACTTGTGGAAGCCTCGTATGTGCAGTGATTGTGTGGCAGACACTTGTGGAAGCCTCGTATGTGCCGTGATAGTGTGGCAGACACTTGTGGAAGCCTCGTATGTGCCGTGATAGTGTGGCAGACACTTGTGGAAGCCTCGTATGTGCCGTGATAGTGTGGCAGACACTTGTGGAAGCCTCGTATGTGCCGTGATAGTGTGGCAGACACTTGTGGAAGCCTCGTATGTGCCGTGATTGTGTGGCAGACACTTGTGGAAGCCTCGTTCAAGCAGGGATCGTGTGGCAGACAAGCAGAGGTCACAGGGACCACCATGTAAGCGACCCGTCACAGACGAGGTGGACCAAGAGATACATGGCGAGCCATTAGAGAGGGTTCGTGCCCTGAATACCGTCTTGGGGGGAGGGGGAGGGCGGACCTAGCAGCCAGTATTCACTAGGGGGTACTTCTCGGCCCCTCTACCCCCCCACCCCCCTCTTTCTATCGCAGCTTCGCCAGGGGGGGGGGTAATCAAGACAAAAAATGGAAGATATGAAAACACCTTACAAGACTTGAAGGGGAATTAATAGGTTGGGCATAGAGGCAATTTCAGACGCAGATGAACGGAAAATACGCCAGTGCCTTTTATAGTCGCAAGGGTTGCAAGAGATTGTCAAGCTCA
>NW_025561962.1:0-14603 GCF_020424385.1 Procambarus clarkii | reverse complement strand
ATGAAACTTGAAATCATAATTCTGTTTTGTGACGAATTGGAGTATAGGATCAAATATAATCCTGGAAGCGTGTAGCACGAACCATAGAGACCATTGACGATAGTAACCAATAAAATATAATGAATGAAACCCCAAGTCACTTATTCCTGGTTGATTGGTTTCTGGGAGTTCTTCTACTCCCCAAGCCCGGCTCGAGGCCAAGCTTGACTTGGGAAAGTTTGGTCCACTAGGCTGTTGCTTGGAGCGGCCTGTTGGCCCACATATTTGCCACAGCCCAGTTGGTCCAGCACTCCTTGGAGGAAACAATCTGGTTTCCTCTTGAAGATGTCCACGGTTGTTCCGCCAATATTTCTTATGCTCGCTGGGAGGGTGTTGAACAACCATGGACCTCTGATGTTTATACAATGTTCTATGATTGTGCCTGTGGCACCCCTACTCTTAACTAGTTCTATTCTGCATTTTGCTTTCATATCGTTCACTCCAGTACGTTGATATTTTACTGTGTAGATTTGGTACTTGGCCCTCCAGTATTTTCCACGTGTATATTATTTTATAGCTCGCTCGTCTTCTTTCTAGTGAGTACATTTGGAGGGCTTTGAGACGATCCCAATAATTTAGGTACTTTATCGCGTTTATGCGTGCCGTATATGTTCTCTGTATTCCGTCTATTTCAGCAATCTCTCCTGCTCTGAAAGGGGAAGTGAGTACTGAGCAGTACTCAAGACGGGACAACACAAGTGACTTGAAGAATACAACCATTTTGACGGGATCCCTGCATTTGAAAGTTCTCGTAATCCATCCGATCATTTTTCTAGCTGACGCAATATATGCTTGGTTATGCTCCCTAAACGTTTGGTCGTCAGACATCATTACTCCCAAATCCTTTACATGCTGTTTTCCTACTATGGGCACATTTGGTTGTGTTTTAGTACTGAGTACTGAGCCACTGAGCTACGACATGGAAAGGAATTGCAACCGGGAGGTAAACTTGACCTACCACGGATCCTGCAGTCTCTACGAGACACAAACCAGGTTTTTACACAATTCCCCCATGCACAGGGAGCCGGTCGGCCGAGCGGACAGCACACTGGACATGTGATCCTTTGGTCCTGGGTTCAATCCCAGGCGCCGGCGAGAAACATTGGGCAGAGTTTCTTTCACCCTATGCCCCTGTTACTTAGCAGTAAAATAGGTACCTAGGTGTTAGTCTGCTGTCACGGGCTGTTTCCTGGGGGTGGAGGCCTGGTCGAGGACCGGGCCACGGGGACACTAAAAAGCCCAGAAATCATCTCAAGATAACCCGTGCTCTGTCAATAAGCCAGAGGCGATTAAGGCTCATCTGGGATCCTCTCGGACGTAGGTTCGAACCCTCGTCACGGCCCTTGTGGATTTGTACACCCATTTATTACTTTAAAATTCCTCAGAAGTTGGAGGTTTCTTAGTTTTTGGTTAACTTTATGTATGCTCTATATTTTAAGAACTTTGCATTAGTTTCCATAGGTTCCTGTTATTTGACTTCTTCCAACATATAATCTTAGGCCTTAAAGATTTATTTGTAACCATAACATGATGTTCTACATAATGTTTCCTCCCTCAACAGAAGGTGTAGACACATATGAGTGACATAAATTGTTTAAATTTTTTCTGCATTGAACTTGGTTTTCTTTTTTTAAGTACAACTGTAATTCCCTTGCTCTATGGAGTAAACATATCATTACTTGAGATATGTCTTAACATATAAAAAAATTAGTTCATACAAAATGAAATGAATAGCTTTATCATTTCATAAGGAAAAAATAGAAAAATATTTAAATTCTGGAAAACTTGGCTTATTACGCAAATCGGGCCTTGCATAATAGGCCAAGAACTGCATTCTGGCTACTAGGTACAACATATATATATATATATATATATATATATATATATATATATATATATATATATATATATATATATATATATATATATATATATATATATATATATATATATATATATATATTATTAAATATGACCGAAAAAGTAAGATTAATAATTCTAACACGAATTTTCTCAATCTTTCGTACATTACGCTTCACTGTTGGAGGAAAATAAAAAATCACTTCTCCAAAATTCATTTTTATTTCTAGTCTGACGCGACACGGGCGCGTTTCGTAAAACTTATTACATTTTCAAAGACTTCACAAATACACAACTGATTAGAACTTACGTCTCTCTGATATTATATCTACATTTGAGTGAGGTGGGAAGGATGATGTGGCATTAACACAAGACAGAACAGGGGATATTAATAGGGTATTAAAAGTATCAACACAAGACAGAACAGAAACAATGGGTATTGAATAGAAGTGTTTGTAGAAAGCCTATTGGTCCATATTTCTTGATGCTTCTATATTGGAGCGGAGTCTTGAGGTGGGTAGAATATAGTTGTGCAATAATTGGCTGTTGATTGCTGGTGTTGACTTCTTGATGTGTAGTGCCTCGCAAACGTCAAGCCGCCTGCTATCGCTGTATCTATCGATGATTTCTGTGTTGTTTACTAGGATTTCTCTGGCGATGGTTTGGTTATGGGAAGAGATTATATGTTCCTTAATGGAGCCCTGTTGCTTATGCATCGTTAAACGCCTAGAAAGAGATGTTGTTGTCTTGCCTATATACTGGGTTTTTTGGAGCTTACAGTCCCCAAGTGGGCATTTGAAGGCATAGACGACGTTAGTCTCTTTTAAAGCGTTCTGTTTTGTGTCTGGAGAGTTTCTCATGAGTAGGCTGGCCGTTTTTCTGGTTTTATAGTAAATCGTCGATGAAACCATTGGAGAAGCCGTTATTGACTAGAACCTGCCTTACCCTACAGAGTTCTTCGTCGACTTGCTTCCATTCTGAGCTGTGGCTGAGAGCACGGTCGACGTATGCGTTAACAACACTCCTCTTGTACCTGTCGGGGCAGTCGCTGTTGGCATTTAGGCACATTCCTATGTTTGTTTCCTTAGTGTAGACTGCAGTGTGGAAACCTCCGCCCTTTTCCATGACTGTTACATCTAGAAAAGGCAGCTTCCCATCCTTTTCCGTCTCGTAAGTGAAACGCAGCACGGAACTCTGCTCAAATGCCTCCTTCAGCTCCTGCAGATGTCTGACATCAGGTACCTGTGTAAAAATGTCGTCAACATACCTGCAGTATATGGCCGGTTTCAAGTTCATGTCGACTAAGACTTTTTGCTCGATGGTACCCATGTAGAAGTTTGCAAACAGGACACCTAGGGGAGAACCCATGGCGACCCCATCTACTTGCTTATACATGTGCCCATCCGGGCTCAAGAAGGGTGCCTCTTTAGTACAAGCTTGGAGTAGTTTCCTCAGAATACTTTCTGGCATGTCAAGAGGAGTACAGGCTGGATCACGATACACTCTGTCGGCTATCATTCCGATTGTCTCGTCCACAGGTACGTTGGTAAACAGCGATTCTACGATTCTGCTACAGACGAGGGCGAGTTCTTAATGAGTTCTAAGTCCATGTTAATTAAGAACTCGCCCTCGTCTGTAGCAGGTTGTGTGTATTCCATCCCTTGTAATGAGTGTGCATGTGTTTACATCGGCCAGACTGGTAAATCTCTTTCCTCGCGTTTAAAACAGCATTCATATGCTATTCGTATAGCCCAGCAATCCAGTGCATTGTATTTACATTCCAGTTTATGTAATCATTCTATCGACTTCACAGGGGCAAAATGTATTGTTAAAAGTAAGGATTTTGTTGAACGAAACGTGATCGAGTCTGCTCTGATCAAACATTGTAACAACAGCCTTAATGTGAGCCCCGGTATGTACAAGTTGGATCCCTATTTAAGCCTCAATATAGCACGTCAAACCAATATAGCAATCATTTAAGTTAAACACGTATGGCACTTGGAGATATTAAAAGGAGCTGCCTTGTATGGGCCAATAGGCCTTCTGCAGTTACCTTCTTTCTTATAATTCCTTTCCTCCACTTATTTTTGGTGGTCAGGTGATCTGCCCAGGCGGATATAAAGGTCTGATCAGCTAACTTATCTTCATTCTACTTTGCTCTGATGAAGGCGAATTAGCCGAAAACGCGTTAAGCATTTTCTATTTTTCATATGTGGTTATTCTGCATATATATATATATATATATATATATATATATATATATATATATATATATATATATATATATATATATATATATATATATATATATATATATATATATATATATATATATATATATATATATATATATATATATATATATATATATATATATATATATATATATATATATATATATATATTTAAATATGACCGAAAAAGTAAGATTAATAATTCTAACACGAATTTTCTCAATCTTTCTTTCGTTTCTTTTCACTGTTGATGGTAATTCAAAGATCAATTCGCCAAAATTCATTTTTATTTCTAGTCTGACGCGACACTTGAGCGCGTTTCGTAAAACTTATTACATAAGTTCTTATTGCATTGAACAACACCTCGACATCCTCACAGACCGACATCACCTCAGCACTGAAACAAGGATAATCAAGAAACTAACAACGTGATATGGAGGACCTATGGCAATTCCACGACCAAGAGATGGCTTCCTGAACCTTGCAGGAATCAACCTCACTGAAGACCAAGTCACTCTCCTAAATCTGGGTATAAACTGTCACGTTATGTCCAGACCGAGTGAGATGGCCCGGAAAGTGGAGTGGGAGATTCTGTTGGACAACATATTCGACCTCGAAGTACAAAAGAAGGTCACTACCAAAGATACCTTACAAGCAGAACTTATTGCGGAAGGAGGAAAGAATCGAGGCAACTACAGAAGCACCATACTGTCCCCCAAGCTCAAAGCGTCAGCTAAGAGCCTTCGTGAGAACAAGGAGATAGTTGTCAGGAGAGGTGACAAGTCGCCAATATACGTCATTCTTAAAAAAGACGAATATCTCGCGAAAATGAACCTCATACTCTTTGACCAAACTAAATTCCAAAGGGCAACGAAGGACACTACAGCCGAACTGAAAGCAAAGGTCAACAAATTGATCGAAACTGTGAACGCCAAGAAATCTGGACTCCACCTGCCAAAGATTATTGGGGAATATAAACCTGGATATGCGTATGGAAATGTCAAGGCACACAAGCCTGGAAACCCACTTCGGCCAATCATCAGCCAGATACCCACACCCACGTACAGACTGGAGAAACGACTCAATGGCTTGCTGACTCCTTATGTCCCTTGTGCCTTCAGCCTGAAGTCTCCAAAGGAATTTGTTGACTTGCTGCGGGGAACACGGGCCACAGGGATAAGAGCCTCGTTGGACGTAGAATTTCTGTTTACCAACGTACCTGTGGATGAGACAATCGGGATGATAGCCGACAGAGTGTACCGTGATCCGGCCTGTACTCCTCTTGATATACCAGAAAACAGTCTAAGGAAACTACTCCAAGCTTGTACTAAAGAGGCACCCTTCTTGAGCCCGAATGGACTTATGTATAAGCAAGTAGATGGGGTCGCCATGGGTTCTCCCCTAGGTGTCCTGTTTGCAAACTTCTACATGGGTACCATCGAGCAAAAAGTCTTAGTCGACATGAACTTGAAACCGGCCATATATTGCAGGTATGTTGACGACATTTTTACACAGGTACCAGATGTCAGACATCTGCAGGAGCTGAAGGAGGCATTTGAGCAGAATTCTGTGTTGCATTTCACTTACGAGATGGAGAAGGATGGGAAGCTGCCCTTTCTAGATGTAACAGTCATGGAAAGGAGCTGAGTTTTCCACACTGCAGTCTACACGAAGGAAACGAACATAGGAATGTGCCTGAATGCCAACAGTGACTGCCCGGACAGGTACAAGAGGAGTGTTGTTAACGCTTTTGTCGACCGTGCCCTCAGCCACAGCTCAGAATGGAAGCAAGTCGACGAAGAACTCTGTAGGGTAAGGCAGGTCCTAGTCAACAACGGCTCTTCTCCACTGGTTTCGTGGAAGACATCATAAGAAGGAAAGTGAAACGCCATGCAACCTCTGAAGAGACAACTAACACAACACCTATACCCCCTATTAGACTATTTTACAGGAACTTCTTTTCCACAGCCCATAAAACGGAGGAAAGTGTCCTGAAAGATATTGTCAGTAGAAACGTTATCCCTACAGACAAAAATCAGAAGATACAACTGACGATTTACTATAAAACCAGAAAAACGGCCAGCCTACTCATGAGAAACTCTCCAGACACAAAGCAGAACGCTTTAAAAGAGACCAACGTCGTCTATGCCTTCAAATGCCCTCATGGGGACTGTAAGCCTCAAAAAAAAACAGTATATAGGCAAGACAACAATATCTCTTTCCAGGCGTTTAACGATGCATAAGCAACAGGGCTCCATTAAGGAACATATAATCTCTTCCCACAAACAAACCATCACCAGAGAAATCTTGGCAAACAACACAGAAATCATCGATAGATACAGCGATAGCAGGCAGCTTGACGTCTCCGAGGCACTACAGATCAAGAAGTCAACACCAGCAATCAACAGATAATTAATGCACAACTATATTCTACCCACTTCAAGAATCCGCTCCAATATAGAAGCATCAAGAAATATGGACCAATAGGCTTTCTACAATTACTTACATTCAATACCCATTGTTTTGTGTTCTGTCTTGTGTTTGAAATTAATACTCATTCAATACCCATTGTTGAAAGTTTGTTTTCACCTCATCCACCTCTCCCAAATGTAGATATAAAATCGAAGATGTGTAAGCTCTATTCAGTTTCAGTTGTGTTTGTAAACTAAAGTCTTTGAAAATGTAATAAGTTTCAAGAAACGCGCTTAAGTGTTGCATCAGACTAGAAATAAAAATGAATTTTGGAGAATTGATCTTTGAATTACCATCAACAGTGAAAAGAAACGTAAGAAAGATCGAGAAAATTCGTGTTAGAATTATTAATCTTACTTTTTCGGTCATATTTAATAATATATGTCCACAGGAAAGACTGCTACCAAAATATACTAATATATACTAATATATATATATATATATATATATATATATATATATATATATATATATATATATATATATATATATATATATATATATATATATATATATATATATATATATATATATATATATATGTCGTACCTAATAGCCAGAACGCACTTCTCAGCCTACTATTCAAGGCCCGATTTGCCTAATAAGCCAAGTTTTCATGAATTAATGTTTTTTCGTCTACCTAACCTACCTAACCTAACCTAACCTAGCTTTTTTTGGCTACCTAACCTAACCTTACCTATATATATATGTTAGGTTAGGTTAGGTAGGGTTGGTTAGGTTCGGTCATATATCTACGTTTATTTTAACTCCAATAAAAAAAAAATGACCTCATACATAGTGAAAAGGGTAGCTTTATCATTTCATAAGAAAAAAATTATAGTAAATATATTAATTCAGGAAAACTTGGCTTATTAGGCAAATCGGGCCTTGAATTGTAGGCTGAGAAGTGAGTTCTGGCTACTAGGTACGACATATATATATATATATATATATATATATATATATATATATATATATATATATATATATATATATATATATATATATATATATATATATATATATATATATATATATATAGGCTCGAGTTCGAGTCTCCAATGATTCAAGTAAACAATTATATTATATATATATATATATATATATATGTCGTACCTAGTAGCCAGAACTCACTTCTCAGCCTACTATTCAAGGCCCGATTTGCCTAATAAGCCAAGTTTTCCTGAATTAATATATTTACTATATTTTTTTTCTTATGAAATGATAAAGCAACCCTTTTCTCTATGTATGAGGTCAATTTTTTTTTATTGGAGTTAAAATTAACGTAGATATATGACCGAACCTAACCAACCCTACCTAACCTAACCTAACCTATATTTATCGGTAAGGTTAGGTTAGGTAGCCAAAAAAAGCTAGGTTAGGTTAGGTTAGGTAGGTTAGGTAGACGAAAAAACATTAATTCATGAAAACTTGGCTTATTAGGCAAATCGGGCCTTGCATAGTAGGCTGAGAAGTGAGTTCTGGCTACTAGGTACGACATATATATATATATATATATATATATATATATATATATATATATATATATATATATATATATATATATATATATATATATATATATATATATATATGTCGTACCTAATAGCCAGAACGCACTTCTCGGCCTACTATGCAAGGCCCGATTTGCCTAATAAGCCAAGTTTTCCTGAAATAATATATTTTCTCTAATTTTTTTCTTATGAAATGATAAAGCTACCCATTTCATTATGTATGAGGTCAATTTTTTTTTATTGGAGTTAAAATTAACGTAGATATATGACCGAACCTAACCAACCCTACCTAACCTAACCTAACCTATCTCTATAGGTTAGGTTGGGTTAGGTAGCCGAAAAAGTTAGGTTAGGTTAGGTTAGGTAGGTTAGGTAGTCGAAAAACAATTAATTCATGAAAACTTGGCTTATTAGGCAAATCGGGCCTTGCATAGTAGGCCGAGAAGTGAGTTCTGGCTACTAGGTACGACATATATATATATATATATATATATATATATATATATATATATATATATATATATATATATATATATATATATATATATATATATATATATATATATATATATGTCGTACCTAGTAGCCAGAACGCACTTCTCAGCCTACTATGCAAGGCCCGATTTGCCTAATAAGCCAAGTTTTCATGAATTAATTGTTTTTCATCAACCTAACCTACCTAACCTAACCTAACCTAACTTTTTTGGCTACCTAACCTAACCTAACCTATAAAGATAAGTTAGGTTAGGTTAGGTAGGGTTGGTTAGGTTCGGTCATATATCTACGTTAATTTTAACTCCAATAAAAAAAAACTGACCTCATACATAATGAAATGGGTAGCTTTATCATTTCATAAGAAAAAAAATAGAGAAAATATATTAATTCAGGAAAATTTGGCTTATTAGGCAAGTCGGGCTTTGCATAGTAGGCCAAAAAGTGCGTTCTGGCTACTAGGTACGACATATATATATATATATATACATATATATATATATGTCGTACCTAGTATCCAGAACGCACTTCTCAGCCTACTATGCAAGGCCCGATTTGCCTAATAGGCCAAGTTTTCATGAATTAATTGTTTTTCATCAACCTAACCTACCTAACCTAACCTAACCTAACTTTTTCGGCTACCTAACCTAACCTAACCTATAAAGATAGGTTAGGTTAGGTTAAGTAGGGTTGGTTAGGTTCGGTCATATATCTACGTTAATTTTAACTCCAATAAAAAAAATTCACCTCATACATAATGAAATGGGTAGCTTTATCATTTCATAAGAAAAAAATTAGAGAAAATATATTAATTCAGGAAAACTTGGCTTATTAGGCAAATCGGGCCTTGCATAGTAGGCAGAGAAGTGCGTTCTGGCTACTAGGTACGACATATATATACATACATATATATATATATATATATATATATATATACATACATATATATATATATATATATATATATATATATATATATATATATATATATATATATATATATATATGTCGTACCTAGTAGCCAGAACGTACTTCTCAGCCTACTATGCAAGGCCCGATTTGCCTAATAAGCCAAGTTTTCATGAATTAATTGTTTTTCGACTACCTAACCTACCTAACCTAACCTAACCTATCTTTTTCGGCTACCTAACCAAACCTAACCTATAAAGATAGGTTAGGTTAGGTTAGGTAGGGTTGGTTAGGTTCGGTCATATATCTACGTTAATTTTAACTCCAATAAAAAAAATTGACCTCATACATAATGAAATGGGTAGCTTTATCATTTCATAAGAAAAAAATTACAAAAAATATATTAATTCAGGAAAACTTGGCTTATTAGGCAAATCGGGCCTTGAATAGTAGGCCAAAAAGTGAGTTCTGGCTACTAGGTACGACATATATATATATATATATATATATATATATATATATATATATATATATATATATATATATATATATATATATATATATATATATATATATATATATATATATATATTTTTTTTTTTTTTTTTTTTTTTTTTTTTTTTTTTTTTTTTTTTTTTTTTTTTTTTTTTTTTTTTTTTTTTTTTTTTATATATATAAAATAATAGGGAAGGGAGTACCACCTCTGGCTGGAAGAAGGGGGACCCATAGCCTCGGAGGAAACCACACATAACGCATTGGAGGGAATGTGGGTCCCCTCCAATACAGTTTCTGTGTGCTTTTCTCCTACCACCCCCTTCCCTTTTGTTTTTTTTTTCCTTTATTGTGTATTTAAAGGTTACAAAACATACAAGACAAATGCCTAAAGGTTATGGATCTCTTGAAGCTCCTCCGCTTCTGGACAGGAACCGAGGACGCAGCAAGCATTTCCCCTCTGGATCGCCACACTGAGACGCTGAAATAAAAAACTGGAAGCCCTTGGGTCTCTGGTGACGTCAATGAGCTTGGACCCCAATTCCTTGAGAAATCCCAAGGCACTCTTGCCCCAGGGGCCATGCGTCTCAGACGCTATGGGAACAAAGAGGTATTGACCTTCCAGTCGCCTGTACTTGAGTGATTTTGCTGTTTCCCTGTGGTTGGCCGCCCCACCTGCTTGATCAGCTCCGAAGTGTACATAGGTGTCAGCCAGGGTGGATACACATGTGTAGTCCCACACCAACTGTCTACCCTCCTTCCATGAGTATATGGTGATGCCATCAGGGCGAAGTGCTGGGAAATCCGGGTTTTGGACCCCTAGGATGCGAGGTTCTCTCTCCGCTGGGCACCCAGCTGAGACGAGGCTTCTCTTGATGATGTCATTGACCTCGTTGTGTCTTGCATGCCAGCCCTTTGTGCTTCCGCAATGCAACCCATGCAGTCCGTATTGGTCTGCTTCCACCCTGTTGCAAATACACTTGTATTCAGTGTGAATTGGGGCACCAAGGCGGAGGGCCACTGCTACACGAAGGGATTCTGGATCTAGGCGCGTGCCCATTGCAGACATGGGTACTGCCAGGAGGAAGTCTCCTGCATGGGGGGCACGCACTGCTCTGAGGCGGGCTTTCTCCTTGTCTGATGTTGCGACGCTGAGCATGGCATCAGCTACTTTTTCCACTAGAGGGTGGTCCCAGCTGGACTGTTTGTGTTGTTTTGTTGGCTCTATAATGGTTGCTGGGGCTGCAAGAACATCCCACTGATTTGAACATTCAGTGAAAGCAGGATCGTGTATTCCTGCTGAATCTCTCAGGGTTGCAGGTAAAATATCTCTGACGAGGTCGTGCGATGCATGAGAGGAGGAAAGGAAGGCTGGTAGAGCAATTTGGGAGGCTGTGCGGACACCAAGGCCGCCGAGTCTTACAGGAAGGGTTGCTTGCTCCCACTGAGAGTCGTCCAATGGCAGGTTCAGGACTTTCACCAGCATGGACCTCAGAAGGGTGTCATACACATTTAACTTAGGGCTGCTGTAGGATGGAGAACATCTCAGAAAGTAGGTCAACTTAGGGAGAGACAGGCATCTTGTAAGGAGAAAGAGAGCATCATGGGCATCAATCTTGTCAATCCTGTCCTGCATTCTCTTTAGGTCAGTGATTTTTGCAGCCAGGACCTCCTCGATTGCTCGTGGGCCAATGGGGGCACCCAGGAGAGTGCAGTCCGGTGGTTCGACAACGAGAATGTCTGGAAGAGCATTTTGTATTTGCCCAGTGATGTCTGGGTTGCGGGAGATTATTTCACATTTGGATATATATATATATATATATATATATATATATATATATATATATATATATATATATATATATATATATATATATATATATATATATATATATAGGGGTACCACCACTGGTGCAATTATAGGGACCCACAGCCTCAGAGAAGGGAACACAGAGCATTTAGGGAAAAACTTGCCATTTAACTCTGAATACGAAAGAGTGTTCGCTTCTCCTACCACTCCCCTTTTTTTTATTATGGTGTACACTTTATTATGCAAGGTTATACAGTTACATATCTGTTTTTATACAAAAAATGAACATTAAGAGGACACAAGAAAAAGTTCGCCTCCTAGAGGCTGAAGATTTCCTCGAACTCCTCCGATGCCGGGCAGGAACCGAGGATGCAGCGGGCATTCCCCCTCTGGATCGCGACACTGAGGCTCTGAAAGAGAAAACTTGCCACTCTAGGGTCTCTTGTGGTGTCAATAAGCTTGGAACCAAGATCCTTAAGAAACCTTCTTGCAATCTCACCACATGGGCCTAGGGTCTCAGACCTTATTGGAACGAAGTTGTACCGTTGATCTAATTGCCTGTACTTGACTGACTTTTGTTTTTCTCTGTGTGTCGCTGCGGCTCCTGCTGTGCCGGCAGAGAGGGTGATGTATGTCTTTGCCAGGGTGGATACGCAAGTATAGTCCCATGCCAACTGCCCGCCACCCTTCCACGGACGCAGTGTGATTCCATCTGTTCGGCCGGAAAAGCTAACAGAGTCACGGTTCAGTAGGTTGCGGGGCTCTCTCTCCGCTGGACACTGAACAGAGGCAAGGCTTCTTTTAATGATGTCGGTGACTTCGTCGTGTCTAGTGTGCCAACCACCCGATTTTTCACAGTGCAGGCCATGCAATCCATATTCGTCAGCATCTGCCTTGCCGCAATTACACCTGTGAACAGTGTGGATAGGGGCAGCAAGGCGGAGAGCGACTGCAATACGGGGCTCTGCGGATCAAGACGTGTGCCTGTCGCAGACATGGGGACTGCCAGAAAGAAGTCCCCTGCATGGGGAGCCTGCACAGCTGTGAGGCGTGCACGATCACTGGGGGTTGTTGCTGCCTCCAGCAAAGCTGTGGCTTCTATGTCTACAATGGGGCTGTCCCAACTGGATTCTTTCTTGGCTTTCGGCATGGCTGGTCTGAGTGCTGGGTCTGTCATGGCACCCCATTTCGTGTCGCATTCCGTGTAGTGGGGGTCCTGTATCCCCGCTACATCACTCAGGGTGTCAGGTAGAATTTCCTTAACCTGGTCACCTGATGCTGAGGAGGAAGACAAGAAGGCTGGGACAGCAATTTGGGTGGCGGTGCGGACACCCAAGCCACCGAGCCTGACAGGAAGAGTGGCTTGTTTCCACTGGCATTCGTTGAGGGAAAGGTTAACAACTTTTTCCAGCATGGTCTTCAGTAAGAGGTCATACTTTTCAAGCTTTCGGTTGTCGTAAGATGGGGCGCACCTCAGAAAGTATGTTAGCCTCGGAAGGGATAGGCATTTGGTGAGGAGATAAAAAGCCTTGTGGGCATCGATGTCACCTATTCTGTCTTCCATCCTCCTAAGGTCTGCGATTTTCTTGTCGAGGATCCCTTCAATGGCGTTAGACCCGAGGGGGGCTCCAAGGAGGGTGCTGTTCTCGGCCCTAATGACATGGGCTCCAGGCAAGGCAGACCTTATTCTAGCTACGATGTCTGGGTTGGAGGAGACTACTTCACACTTGGAAGAGTTCAGGACGAGACCCAGGCTTACTTCTTGCTCCCTTATTTTCCCGATATCTGACAAGAGGTGGTCTATGGTGCCAGCTATAGTGCCATCATCCAAAAACCAGATGTTGAACTCGCTGGACAAACTTTCGGTGATTTCTTTTAAGACTAAGCAGAAAAGAAGAGGAGCAAGAGGATCACCTTGCTGAACACCTTCACATGATCTGATTTCATGTTCACCAAAAAGCTGTTTTGACTCACCACTGTAGCACGATAGTATGAACGGGTAGAGGGGCCGGAAATGGCGATGTACGGCCCCCCTCTCTCTCTCTCTCTCTCTCTCTCTCTCTCTCTCTCTCTCTCTCTCTCTCTCTCTCTCTCTCTCTCTCTCTCTCTCTCTCTCTCTCTCTCTCTCTCTCTCTCTCTCTCTCTCTCTCTCTCTCTCTCTCTCTCTCTCTCTCTCTCTCTCTCTCTCTCTCTCTCTCTCTCTCTCTCTCTCTCTCGTCTCTCTCTCTCTCTCTCTCTCTCTCTCTCTCTCTCTCTCTCTCTCTCTCTCTCTCGTCTCTCTCTCTCTCTCTCTCTCTGGCTCTCTCTCTTCTCTCTCTCTCTCTCTCTCTCTCTCTCTCTCTCTCTCTCTCTCTCTCTCTCTCTCTCTCTCTCTCTCTCTCTCTCTCTCTCTCTCTCTCTCTCTCTCTCTCTCTCTCTCTCTCATAGAACATATCTTTGCAAAAGGTAATATCTTCGCCTGGAAATACTATTCTTTTCAAGTTCAATAAATTCTTCCGTTATATCTGCACAATTCATGCCTTTGTTTGAGGTGGTAAACTCAGACCATATCCCAACACGACGGTAGTCTCATTATCTAGTTGTTTGTCACACAAATTAATTACAAAAAGCTGGTTCGAAACGTATATTCCAGTTACGCACTTCAATATTCAATATGTCAGAATGTATTATAAGCACAAAGTGAGGAAGCCCGTCATAGAGATGAACCGATAGTTTTAAGACATTATTAGAAAATAAGGAACAGGGGTAACATTTGTTCGCAATGATACTTCTTAAGAAACA
>NW_025561960.1:77500-86267 GCF_020424385.1 Procambarus clarkii | reverse complement strand
ATTGGGCTATGAGTACCTGGTTGAGCTAGGAATTATCTCCCCAAAAAAGAACTGGGAAACAAAGGGATGGCGTACCGAAAGGGAAACTATGAGGAGATGAATAAATTCCTAAGAGATATACAATGGGACACAGAACTCAGAACCAAGTCCGTACAAGACATGATGGACTATGTCACCAAAAAGTGTCAGGAGGCTGTAAGCAGGTTTATCCCGGCCTGACAGGAAAAAAACGAGAAGCAAAAGAAGAATCCGTGGTTTAATAGGGAATGTATGAAAGCAAAGGAGCTGAACAAAAGAGCATGGTGGAACTTCCGTAATAACGAACACCAGAAAGTAGAGAGAGATACCAGAGAACCAGGAACGAGTATGTTAGTGTGAGAAGAGCAGCTGAGAAAAGGTATGAAAATGATATAGCTAACAAAGCCAAGACCGAACCAAAACTACTACACAGTCACATCAGGAGGAAGACAACAGTGAAGGAACAGGTGATGAAACTTAGAACGTTACCCCATAAAAGGCTGATGCATAAGCTGGAGAAACAGGCAGGAGACCTCAGATTGGCGTGAAGTCACCAGTGGAGTCCCACAGCGCTCTGTACTCGGACCTATCCTGTTTCTGATATACATAAATGATCTCCCAGAGAGTATAGACTCATTCCTCTCAACGTTTGCTGACGACGCCAAAATTATGAGAAAGATTAAGACAGAGGAGGACAGCTTGAGGCTTCAAGAAGACCTGGACAAGCTGCAGGAATGGTGGAACAAATAGTTGTTACAGTTTAACCAATGCAAATGTAATGTAATGAAGATAGGTGTAGGGAGCAGGAGGCCAGATACAAGGTATCATTTGGGAGATGAAATACTTCAAGAGTCAGAGAGAGAGACAGACCTGGAGGGATGATATCACGCCAGACCTGCCCCATGAAGCTCATATCAAGAGGATAACATCAGCGGCATATGTCAAGTTGGCAAACATAAGAACGGCCTTTAGAAACTTGTGTAAGGAATCTTTCAGAAAATAATATATCACGTATATCAGATCAATCCTGGAATATGCGGCTCCAGCATGGAGTCCATAACTAGTCAAGCATAAGACGAAGCTGGAAAAAGTTCAGAGGTATGCCACTAGACTAGTCCCAGAACTAAGAGGCATGAGTTACGAGGAAAGGCTGCGAGAGATGCACCTTACGAAACTGGAAGACAGAAGATAAGGGGAGACATGATCACTATCTACAAAATCCTCAGGGGTATTGAGAGGGTAGACAAGGATAAACTATTCAACACTGATGGTACGTGAACAAGGGGACACAGGTGGAAACTAAGTACCCAAATGAGCCACAGGGTTGTTAGAAAGAACTTTTTTAGTGTCAGAGTAGTTAACAGATGGAATGCATAAGACAGTGATGTGGTGGAGGCTGATTCATACACAGTTTTAAATGTAGATATATGGAGCCCAATATGCTCAGGAATCTGTACACCAGTTGATTGACGGATGAGAGGCGGGACCAATGAGCCAAAGCTCAATCCCCACAAGCACAATTAGGTGAGTTCACACACATACTAGAGAAAGGGGAAGAGAAAAATAAGGAGAGAGGGAACATGTTCCTGAAAATTGTATACTTCAACATACATGGAATGCGATCATAGATTCTGGAGTTAAGTGATGTAATACAGCTGCAGATGCCAGACATTGTTGCCCTCATGGAGACGAAACTTGAAGATGATACTCTATTTTAAATGAGGTCATATTCCCAAGGGGCAACTCAGTATGGAGATGGGAAAGAAAAATTAGGAAAGGCAGAGGCGTGGCAGTGCTGATGAAAGAACACCTTCCCTGAGGTTATCTTGAGATGATTTCGGGGCTTTAGTGTCCCCTCGGTCCGGTCCTCGACCAGGCCTCCACCCCCAGGAAGCAGTCCGTAGCAACTGTCTAACTCCCAGGTACCTATTTACTGCTAGGAAACAGGGGCATCAGGGTGAAAACATTTTGCCCATTTGTCTCTGCCTCCGGTGGAGGCGGAGGACTACAAGACTACAGGAACCTCAGGACTACAAATCCGAAACGCTGTCCACCCAGCTATCAGACGCCCCACGACCTTAAGGTAAACGAAATAATGAGTGTCAATCCACAAGAAGTTGACATAATAGCACTGAAGATCTGCAATCAGGATGATAAACTAACGATCATAAATGCATATAGTCCACCGCTATGCAACTCCTGGACAAAGGAGGAGCTGGATAATAAACGAGAGGGTCTTATGACAATAATGAGAGAGAGATTATAGCGAGAGCGGATAATGATAAATAACGACTGTTATTAGTCAGCGACTTCAACTAGAAATCCATAGACTTGGATGCATATGAAGCTAAAACAGAGGACTTTTGTACATGTAAATTCGTATGCCTCAACCTGAAAACATTGAGGTACAGTGTATCAACACGTTAAACAAGCTACGAGGATGAGGGAAAGAACGTTCCCTCCATGCTTGATTTGATATTTACCAGGAAAGAGGAAGAGATATTTGACATTCAGTACCTTCCTCCATTGGGTAAAAGTGACCATGTCTTTTGGGGAATTAAGTATGCAATACATTATAATCTGAAAGAAAATGAAGAATTGAATGAAAATGAAAATGAGGTTAAAGCAGTTGAAATACCAGATTTCAGGAGAAGTCATTATGGGGAACTTAGAAATTTCTTAAAGGAATTTGACTGGAAAAACTTGCTGTTAGGCATGGAAGTATGTCAAGTTTTGTGAATATTTCTCTTAGTAACGTAAAGTAATTGTCAGGAAAAGCACCAAGCCAGTAATATTTTTCTCCTCAGTTCCAATTGTGTTTTCTCTTAACTAATCTTTAAATGTAACATATTTTTTCTATAACAAATGCAAAAACATAATTCCAATTAAATTATACTTGCGACCTCTTGTGCCCACATACTCATCTCCCCAAAACTACCACAGTGCTTAACTTAAAACTCTACAACAGCCTTAGAATAAATACTCACGTCACACAAACGAATGCCATAGCACTCAAATCGCCCGGATAACAGTACAAACTTAGAAATGCACAAATACATTCAAGATAAACCTGTACCAAACCCTAATTTGACCACTTAAAAAATATTCGATAATATGTTGGTCCGGGTAGTATGCTGGTCCTGATAGTATGTTAGTCCCGGTAGTATGTTGGTCCCGGTAGAATGTTGGTCCCGGTAGTATGTTGGTCTCGGTAGTATGTTGGTCCCGGTAGTATTCTCGTCCCGGTAGTATGCTGGTCCCGGTAGTATGTTGGTCCCGGTAGTATGTTGGTCCCGGTAGTATGTTGGTCCCGGAAGTATGTTGGTCCCAGTAGAATGTTGGTCCCGGTAGTATGTTGGTCCCGGTAGAATGTTGGTCCCGGTAGTATGTTGGTCTCGGTAGTATGTTGGTCCCAGTAGAATGTTGGTCCCGGAAGTATGTTGGTCCCGGTAGTATGGTGGTCCCGGTAGCATGGTGGTCCCGGTAGTATGTTGGTCCCGGTAGTATGGTGGTTTCGGTAGTATGATGGTCCCAGTAGTATGGTGGTCCCGGTAGTATGTTTGTCGCGGTAGTATGTTGGTCCCGGTAGTATGTTGGTCCAGGTAGTATGTTGGTCTAGGTAGTATGTTGGTCCCGGTAGTATGTTGGTCCCGGTAGCATGGTGGTCCCGGTAGTATATTTGTCCCGGTAGTATGTTGGTCCCGGTAGTATGGTGGTCTCGGTAGTATGTTTGTCCCGGTAGTATGTTTGTCCTGGTAGTATGTTGGTCCCGGAAGTATGGTGGTCCCAGTAGTATGTTTGTCCTGGTAGTATGTTGGTCCCGGTAGTATGTTTGTCCCTGTGGTATGTTGGTCCCGGTAGTATGTTGGTCCCGGTAGTATGGTAGTCCCGATAGTATGTTGGTCCCGGTAGTATGTTGGTCCCGGTAGTATGTTTGTCCCTGTGGTATGTTGGTCCCGGTAGTATGGTGGTCCCGGTACTATGTTGGTCCCGGTAGTATGGTGGTCCTGGTAGAATGTTGGTCCCGGTAGTATGTTTGTCCTGGTAGTATGTTGGTCCCGGTAGTATGGTGGTCCCGGTAGAATGTTGGTCCCGGTAGATTGATGGTCCCAGTAGTATGTTGGTTCTGGTAGTATGTTGGTCCCGGTAGTATGTTGGTCACGGTAGTATGGTGGTCCCGGTAGTATGTTGGTCCCGGTAGTATGTTGGTCACGGTAGTATGGTGGTCCTGGTAGTATGGTGGTCCTGGTAGTATGTTGGTCCCGGTAGTATGGTGGTCCCGGTAGTATGGTGGTCCCGGTAGTACGTTGGTCCCGGTAGTATTATGGCCCCCGGTAGTATGTTGGTCCCGGTAGTATGTTGGTCCCGGTAGTATGTTGGTCCCGGTAGTATGTTGGTCCCGGTAATATGGTGATCCCGGTAGCATGGTGGTCCCGGTAGTATGGTGGTCCCGGTAGTATGGTGGTCCCAGTAGTATGGTGGTCCCGGAAGTATGTTGGTCCCGGTAATATGGTGGTCCCGGTAGTATGTTGGTCCCGGTAATATGGTGGTCCCGGTAGTATGTTTGTCCCGGTAGTATGGTGGTCCCGGTAGTATGTTGGTAACTTTTGTATGTTTGTCCCGGTAATATGTTGGTCCCGGTAGTATGGTGGTCCCGGTAGTATGGTGGTCTTGGTAGTATGTTGGTTCCGGTAGTATGTTTGTCCTGGTAGTATGTTTGTCCCGGTAGTATGTTGGTCCGGTAGTATGCTTGTCCGGGTAGCATGGTACTGGGTGTACTCATGTCGGAAGACCTTACCTTTAAAGAACACAATAAAGTAGCCGTCACAATTGCAAGAAAAATGACAGGTTGGATAACAAAAACTTTTCACACTAGAGATGCTATACCGATGATGATACTTTTCAAAACGCTTGTGCTCTCTAGAGTGGAGTACTGCTGCACAATGACAGCCCCTTTCAAAGCTGGAGAAATTGCTGACCTGGAGAGCGTGCAGAGATCCTTTACTGCTAGAATCCACTCAGTAAAACATCTAAACTATTGGGACCGACTAAAGAGCCTAAAACTGTACTCCCTTGAGCGCAGGCGGGAGAGATACATAATAATTTACACGTGGAAAATATTAGAGGGGCTGGCCCCAAACATGCACACAGAAATAACATCACATGAGACCAGAAGACATGGCAGGATGTGCAGAATACCCCCGTTGAAAAGCAGAGGTGCAACAGGTACTCTGAGAGAGAACTCTATCAACATCAGAGGCCCGAGACTGTTCAACACGCTTCCGCTGCACATAAGGAGCATAACTGGCAATCCCCTCACAGTGTTCAAGAGAG
The DNA here is from genome assembly GCF_020424385.1 of Procambarus clarkii. NCBI lineage: Eukaryota > Metazoa > Arthropoda > Malacostraca > Decapoda > Cambaridae > Procambarus > Procambarus clarkii. Next base: position 80,915 of record NW_025561960.1, on the reverse strand, counting down.
AACTGGATAAGCACCTCCAAAGGATACCTGATCAACCAGGCTGTGACTTATACGTCAGGCTGCGAGCAGCCGCGTCCAACAGCCTGGTTGATCAGTCCGGCAACCAGGAGGCCTGGTCGACGACCGGGCCGCGGGGACGCTAACCCCGGTAGCACCTCAAGGTAACCTCAAGGTACGGTGGTCCCGGTAGTATGTTGGTCCCGGTAGTATGTTGGTCGCGGTAGTATGTTGGTCCCGGTAGTATGTTGGTCCCGGTAGTATGGTGGTCCCGGTAGTATGTTGGTCCCGGTAGTATGTTTGTCCCAGTAGTATGGTGGTCCCGGTAGAATGTTGGTCCCAGTAGTATGTTTGTCCCGGTAGTATGTTGGTTCCGGTAGTATGTTGGTCCCAGTAGTATGTTTGTCCCGAAAGTATGTTGGTCCCGGTAGTATGTTTGTCCCAGTAGTATGTTTGTCCTTGTAGTATGTTGGTCCCGGTAGTATGTTGGTCCCAGTAGTATGTTGGTCCCAGTAGTATGTTGGTCCCAGTAGTATGTTTGTTCCGGTAGTATGTTGGTCCCGGTAGTATGGTGGTCCCGGTAGTATGTTTGTCCCGGTAGTATGTTGGTCCCGGTAGTATGTTGGTCCCGGTAGTATGTTGGTGCCGGTAGTATGGTGGTCCCGGTAGTATGTTGGTTTCGGTAGTATGATGGTCCCGGTAGTATGTTGGTTCCGGTAGTATGATGGTCCCGGTAGTATGGTGGTCCCGGTAGTATGTTGGTCCCGGTAGTATGGTGGTCCCGGTAGTATAGTGGTCCCGGTAGTATGTTTGTCCCGGTAGTATGGTGGTCCCGGTAGTATGTTGGTTCCTGTAGTATGATGGTCCCGGTAGTATGTTGGTCCCGGTAGTATGGTGGTCCCGGTAATATGTTGGTCCCGGTAGTATGTTGGTCCCGGTAGTATGTTGGTCACGGTAATATGTTGGTCCCGGTAGTATGTTGGTCCCGGTAGTATGGTGGTCCTGGTAGTATGTTGGTCCCGGTAGTATGGTGGTCCTGGTAGTATGTTTGTCCCGGTAGTATGGTGGTCCCGGTAGTATGTTTGTCCCGGTAGTATGTTGGTCCCAGTAGTATGTTTGTCCTGGTAGTATGTTGCTCCCGGTAGTATGTTTGTCCCTGTAGTATGTTGGTCCCGGAAGTATGTTGGTCCTGGTAGTATGGTGGTCCCAGTAGTATGTTGGTCCCGGTAGTATGTTTGTCCCGGTAGTATGTTTGTCCTGGTAGTATGTTGGTCCCGGTAATATGTTGGTCCCGGTATTATGTTGGTCCCGGTAGTATGTTGGTCCCGGTAATATGTTGGTCCCGGTAGTATGTTGGTCCCGGTAGTATGGTGGTCCTGGTAGTATGGTGGTCCTGGTCGTATGTTGGTCCCCGTAGTATGTTTGTCCTGGTAGTATGAAGGCCTGTACAGCAGTACAGGCTAAAGGGAGGACAAATTCCTCAATCTGAAAAGGAGAAGGACCTGGGAGTGGACATAACCTCAATTAAATAGGTACCTGGGAGTTAGTCAGCTGTTACGGGCTGCTTCCTGGGTATGTACTCACCTAGTTGTGCTTGCGGGGGTTGAGCTCTGGCTCATTGGTCCCGCCTCTCAACCGTCAATCAACAGGTGTACAGGTTCCTGAGGCTATTGGGCTCTATCATATCTACACTTGAAACTGTGTATGGAGTCAGCCTCCACCACATCACTTCCTAATGCATTCCATTTGTCAACCACTCTGACACTAAAAAAGTTCCTTCTAATATCTCTGTGGCTCATTTGGGCACTCAGTTTCCACCTGTGTCCCTAGTGCGTGTGCCCCTTGTGTTAAAATAGCCTGTCTTTATCAACCTTGTCGATTCCCTTGAGGATCTTGTATCTGGTCATGTGTGTGTGTGAGGGGGGGGGGATTAGTCGTGGGGGAGCCGGTCGGCCGATCGGACAGCACGCGGGACTTGTGATCCTGTGGTCCTGGGTTCGATCCCAGGCGCCGGCGAGAAACAATGGGCAGAGTTTCTTTCACCCTATGCCCCTGTTACATAGCAGTAAAATAGGTACCTGGGTGTAAGTCAGCTGTCACGGGCTGCTTCCTGGGGGTGGAGGCCTGGTCGAGGACCGGGCCGCGGGGACACTAAAAGCCCCGAAATCATCTCAAGATAATCTCAAGATAGGCCTTTCTTGCCCGAAACGCTGTGTGTATATTAGTGGCTTTAGGCATAGTATATAGTTGACCAGACCACACACTAGAAGGTGAAGGGACGACGAGGACGTTTCGGTCCGTCCTGGACCATTCTCAAGTCGATTGAACCACGTTATTGTGACTCATCGCCTGTACATAGTATATACTTACTCTCTCAACAAATCCAACAAGTTTGGATTGTTAAACTTGTTACAAGTTTGTAACTCATTTTGTATGTATGTACTTTTTATCTTCTTGAGGTTATCTTGAGATGATTTCGGGGCCCGGTCAGCGGGCAGGGGGGGAACAGCGTCGTACATTCATCACAAACTACGTCTTTCTCAACGACAATGAAGGAAAGTATAGGGCTTGAGAACCACGCCTCCTCGACGCCAGCTGAGCTCTGCCATTGTTGTGGCATGAACATGTATTGAACGAAGCCCAAGGAGGGGAGCAGTGATCTTCACTGACTCCACAGTGGCACTTCACTATCTCAAAAATTGTCAGGCAAAAAGCAAAGGAATATGTTACATTCGGTGAATGTGACATCGCACCAGGAGAAGGGTGTTCCGGTGGAGTCTCTCTCATGTTGAAACTTCAAGAAACGAGCGAGCAGAGCGCCCTCAGCGTTCCTTCAGCGGCCGCTGAGGGCGCTGGCCGCTGAAGGCACTGGCCGCTGTAGGCGCTGGCCGCTGAAGGCGCTGGCCGCTGAAGAAGACCCTTTGAAATACCTCATCCTCCCCGAGACCCTTCTATAAATCATGGGCATCATCGAACACCATCACTAAGACAAGGTAGTGGAGGAAAGGAGTATAGAAGAGCAAGGCAGTGAATCTGTACGCTGGTACAATGCAGTCGCAGCGACAACCGCGGACCATTATGATCCAAAAGGAGGTGACCGAAGGAGTGGGGAATCCACAATGGCAAGAATTCGTTTTGAATACAGGTACCCTGGAGGAGGCCTGCTCGACGACCGGGCCGCAGGGACGGTAAGCCCCGAAAGCATCTCAAGGTAACCCCATGGAGATTCGGGGTGGAAACAACAACTGAGGAGCGAAGTTGCAGAATCTGTAGCATGAGTGAAGGACATTGTCTGGACCAGTCCTTGAGAGACTGTACAAATCTAAGAGGTAATAGAAATATTGTCTTTGTTTAACAGTCTGTTCACTTGAGACAGTTAAGCAAGTCCCAGCTGTGTCTGGGTACAAGTGACAGGATG
>NW_025561960.1:0-72500 GCF_020424385.1 Procambarus clarkii | reverse complement strand
ATTTAGAGTAATATTATTATTTATTATTATTATTATTGTTATTATTATTGTTGTTATTATGTTTATTGAGAAAATTATTCGAAGAACTGAGGTAACTTGAATCAGCGTTCTAGTGATTCCCAGACACTTGTCATAATTAACCCACTTGACCATGAGAGGACAAAAGCCATGGGCAGGCGAGGAGTCACAATAACGTGGCTGAAGTATGTTGACCAGACCACACACTAGAAGGTGAAGGGACGACGACGTTTCGGTCCGTCCTGGACCATTCTCAAGTCGATTGTGCGATTGAGCCACCACAATCGACTTGAGAATGGTCCAGGACGGACCGAAACGTCGTCGTCCCTTCACCTTCTAGTGCGTGTGGTCTGGTCGACAAAAGCCATTCAACCCAGAACGCTACTGAATTCACTGGGAGAGTTGACCAGACCACACACTAGAAATTGAAGGGACGACGACGTTTCGGTCCGTCCTGGACCATTCTCAAGTCCAGGACGGACCTGGATCTTCCAGACCTCTTCACTGGGAGAGGTCTGGAAGTCCCTAATAGTGTGGCAATCAGGATTTTACAAATGCCTTCACTCTGGCCAGAGGGTAAGGGTGTCCCAACCTTACGCCTCTCCTTCAGAACACCATTGTGATTTCTTTGTGGTATGAACCGGGGGGCCGTAAGCTTGGGGTCCATTAACCGCAGGCCAGAGTGATGGCGGGTCAGAACACCCAGCGCATAGATAGATTCGAGCCTTCATCACGGCTCCTGTGAATTTGTTCATTGATATGTCACGATAAATGTGATTTATTTGTGTAAATGTTACTTTGGAAACCATATGAGGTCACCAGGAAGCGCAACAGAACTAGCGAGAGCTCCGACGCGCGTGAAGAAATATCTGTGTTTTCATTTTTCACCACGGAAGGGTTATTATTTATTTATTTATTTTATTAAAGCCGCCCCAAGAGTTTACTGACAAGTCAACAAGTCTACATTTGTTTTGAACGTTGTCCAGGGCTAAAGTAAACTCAGTATATGTACACCAAGATGTGGGGGTACATCTCGGAGTGTGTATACCTCTTATGGTGTCGTTTTAATCATTTCACTAGTGTACTTTATCGGAAAAAAGATACGTAATTCCATCCTGAAAGCCAACATTTCTCTTGTAGCCTTGATGGGGACCGGAAGCCGGCGATTTATTGAAGGTCTTCCCGTTGTTTCTGATTTTTTTTACCACTGGGGGCGGGGGGTTTGATAAGCCTAAGTAAAGGCTTCCGGTCCCCAAATACCAGAAACTGTAAGATGAAAAAATACATTAGTTTATGTTACCATAAAATGCTATTTTCTTTTATTGTGAAAAGAGAAAACGCAGATGTTTCCGGCAATGGTAAACTTAATTAAACTATCACTGATATTTTGTTTGTTTTTCCAATTTAGTTTCCCGTTATCAGGGACAAGAATCCTTTACGTAGGTCTGACATAGGTTTACATTAAGGTCTCTCAAGATGCAACACACAATTGCCTAACTCTTGGGTTACCTATTTATTCCTAGGTGAGTAATGTTTTATTGAAGCCACACTGGGAATGGCGGAGCCTCCAGGGTACTCCATACTGTATAGTGTACAGAATTCATAGAGACTCACCTTGCGTGTGTAGTCATGTGTAGTCTCCCTTATTTTCTCAACGTACTCTCACAAATTCAATATAATTCACCATATTTCAAGTAAAATCTTGGATTTTACCCAGGGAACTGCCTACACGCTGAAGCCGTAAATACCAAAACACTTGTAAATTTTAAAATCCAACAATAAATGATCAAGGCAAATGGGTGGACCTTGGCAAGCCACCGGCTTCCTGTCACAAGGTACCATCTGGGAGGTGAAATCCTGCAAGAGTCAAATAGAGAGAAAGATCTGGGGGTTGATATCACACCGAACCTGTCCCCCAGAGGCCCACATCAAAAGAATATCATCAGCGGCATATGCTAGACTGGCCAACATAAGAACTGCCTTTAGAAACTTGTGTAAGGAATCGTTCAGGACCCTCTATACCACTTATGTAAGACAAATCCTGGAGTATGCAGCTCCAGCCGGGAGTCCATACCTACTTAAACACAAGACAAAGTTAGAGAAGATTCAGCGGTATGTCACCAGACTCGTCTCGGAACTGAGAGGAATGAGTTACGAGGAAAGGCTAAAGGAGCTGAACCTCACGTCTCTGGAAAAAAGAAGAGTAAGGGGAGACATGATAACCACCTACAAAATTCTCAGGGGAATTGACAGGGTGGACAAAGACAAACTCTTCAGCACGGGTGGGACATGAACAAGGGGACACAGGTGGAAACTTAGTACCCAGATGAGCCACAGAGACGTTAGAAAGAATTTTTTCAGTGTCAGAGTAGTTTTTTTTTTTTTTTTTTTTTTTTTAGATATATACAAGAGTTGTTACATTCTTGTACAGCCACTAGTACGCGTAGCGTTTCGGGCAGGTCCCTGGAATACGATCCCCGCCGCGAAGAATAGTTTTTTTTTAAATGTTAATAAATGGAATAGTGTTGCCAGATTGGGCTACAAGTAGCGAATTGGGCTACTTTTGAGAGCCCCACGCTCCCAATTTTTTAATTTCGCTACTTGCTACTTTTTGGGCTAATTTAAAAAGCAAGATGTGCTAATTTGGGCTATTAATGTTAAGAATGTACGATTGCGAGTTACATGAAAGTAACTAAGCTATAAATAATTGTAATTAATAATAATTGTAAATATTAATTAATACTAAATAATATTATTTAATAAATTAGTCCCAATTCAATGCAGAGTTTTCTTCCAAGCACAGAAACTTGTAAATATAAATACAAGATAATAGATAAATCGATAAATAAATAGACAACTCAAATATTGCACCAAGTAATGGCGAGAGGAAAAAAACTAGACAGTATACATTACATTTGAAATTAATAATGGATGAATGGTAATAAATTGGTGTATGTTTGTAAGTATACCAGACAAAGTCCATTTAATGGCAGAATTTAGCCATTTTGTGTAAAAACTTTTATATCTCATATTATTAATTATAACAGTAATCGAAAAAAGTCATAGTTTGTATATACAAGAGATGAAACAGAGAGCCATGAGCTAGAGCGATGTGCTGAGTCCATAAGGAGGCCGAGCTTCCAGAAATACCTTCCTGTGATTGGCTGTTGCGGGGAATACCAACACTCTTTAATAAATAAAATTTAAACTAAGAAATAGGTCCTTGTGCACAACAACAAGGTTGTTGTGAAAAAGAACAACAATTTCTGTTTTGCACCTGACAGAAATCTCCATCTAACTGAATAATTTACTCGAATAAGAGGGCAGAGCAGAGTATCATTATTTGTGTCAAGGGAACCCCCAATAATAACGTCACAAGTTAGGTAGCCAGCCCATTTTTATATAACGTCTGTTATATCCTGCATTATTTAATTATTACTTTAAATAATTAACACTTCACTTTTTTGGGGTAAATTAAAGTTAAAGCAGAATTCCATAAGCAGGACTGGTGGGCTGAACTAAGATGATTAACTAAGTGGATGGCACCTATAGCTGATCCCTTCCTGTGATTGGCTGTTGTGTGAATGTCAACAAAGAGTTTCTAGGCTGGGATTTATTTCTCGAAAAGTTAGCAATAAAATACGCTTTCTAGTTCTTTATTTTTAAAATTAAGACCAGGGATTCTGTCTAACGAAGCTGCAAGCTAAAACACCGTTATCCTATAATGTTCATCTGTAGCTTGACCCTAAATACTCGTTTATTAAACGAATTTATTGTTAGAGTTCATTAGGAATCAACTTTGTTGAAGGCAGAGTTTCCAACAAATACCTTCCTGTGATTGGCTGTTGCGGGGAATGCCAACGCTTATATGAATAAAATGCAAAATAAGAAATACGTCCTTTTGCTCAATAACCTTGTTGTTGTACAAAAGAACAACAATTTCTGTTTTATACAAGACAGAAATTTCCATCTAACTGAATAATGTAGACCAATAAGAGGACGGAGGCATTGTATCGCCGATATTATTTGTGTGAGGCAACACCCACTGATGACGTCACAAGTTAGGTAGCCAGCCCATGTTTCTGTAACACTCGTTACATCCTGCAGTATTTAATTATCACTATATTAATACTTTTAAATACTTAACATTTCACTTTTTAGGTAGATTAAAGTTGAAGCAGAATGTCATAAGCAAGGATGGTGTGCTGAATAAAGATGATTTATTAAGTGGATGGAGCCTTTAGCTGATCCCTTCCTGTGATTGGCTGTTGTGTGAATGTCAACAAAGAGTTTCTACCAATGATATGCCATTTATTATGCACCCCATACCATCTGTGGGCGGAGCTTGGAACCTCCTACCCGAGCACAACAACCCGCCTTATGGGTTGCTGTTTGGCTATTTATAGTGCGTTGGAAAAAAAAGAGATGGCGCTAGTTGTATTTTGTGGGGTAATTTGTTATAAGTGTAATTTGATGTCAACAGATGGCGTAAGCTGTATCTTATGGCCACTGTTGACCAGCCAGTTGATAGTGTTCTCTTCTGCCGACAGATGGCATCAGCTGTATTATTATTACTTCCGAATTCCCTTTAAACACTGATCTACAAATCCAATGGCTTATGATAAGGTTTTATACCATTTATGATAAGTATTAGATAACTGGAGTTCCGCAATTACTTTTATTTATCAACTGTTCAGGATATCATCATATAACGTCTGGTTAGGACGTACTGCTCTCGATTGATGAAGATTAAGCCACCCAAGAGGTGGCACGGGCATGAATAGCCCGTAAATACTGCTCTCGTAATATTATTCAGGGGGTGGAGGAACTATCAAGTGAAAGCGCCAAGCCATTACGACTATATAGCACTCGGAAGGGATCAGGATACGGATTTGGGATGGAACGGGGGAAAGGAATGGTGCCCAACCTCTTGGGAAGTCGGGGATTGAACGCGGACCTGTAGGAAACAAGACCGTCGCTCTACCATCCAGCCCAAGTGGTTAAGCGTAATATTATTAAAACAACAATTTATGCATATAACAGCATTTCACACTAAAAATACTTGGATATATTGAAATTTGGTAGTGAATTCCAATCTAGGAATCTCCTATGACTAAACTGTACTTTTTAATCATTTTTATTTACTTACTACTTATTATTAAATTATTAAGTACTTACTATAATAATTAAATAAATTATTTTATTTAATATTTAAATTAAATGATAAAATAATAGGTAATAATAAATCATTGTGTAGGGGGACAGGCAGCCAGTGTATATATACATGTTAGGCTTATACCAAGGTCCCACAAAGGCACCACAAAGGTGCCAAATTAAAGACTGGGTGCTGCCGGGGCGGGCCCAAGGGCTGCTGGCGGCCCTGGCCAGGCTCAACTTCCGCGCCCTTATAATCACCATTGTTTAATAATCTTCACAGGGAGAAACAACTGTAAATATAGGAATAGTTTATTACAACATACACGGTAATGAAAACAGCTCGGAAACTAAGGAAATAAAGCTGCTGAAAAAAACATTAAAGTCCACTTCAAGTTCAAGTATGTTTCAGAGGGCAGAGAAAAAAATACATCTCAAAGGGATAGAGTAGCTTAGGCTATGTCTATCCCTTCCCCCTTTACATCAAGTCCCTCAAGGGGCGCACAAATTCAGTGAGTACAAATACACAAATCACAATACAAGAATCCCATTTAACACAGCAGGTTAAAATAGGAAGCACAGCGTATAAGTGTTACATTAAGTGAGTTACAAGTTACAAGGGAACAAGTGAGAAGGCGGTGGAGGCTAAAACCGGAATTGCACACTGATTTTAATGCAGATATGTCGTGATTATCATAATATAAAGATGTTAAGGCACGAAAACCTTTTTCATTCTTTAAATTGTATAAGGCAATTAAAAGAACCTAACTCACAGCCCCTCTGTTCAAGTCCCTCAACATGCTAAACATATATACTCACTCTACACATTCTCGTGTGCTATCTACATGTACAAAACCCTTGTTATATTGTTATATATATATATATATATATATATATATATATATATATATATATATATATATATATATATATATATATATATATATATATATATTTTTTTTTTTTTATTTTTTTTAAATAGGGAAGGGAGTACCACCTCTGGCTGGAAGAAGGGGGACCCATAGCCTCGGAGGAAACCACACATAACGCATTGGAGGGAATGTAGGTCCCCTCCAATACAGTTTCTGTGTGCTTTTCTCCTACCACCCCCTTCCCTTTTTATTTATATATATATATATATATATATATATATATATATATATATATATATATATATATATATATATATATATATATATATATATATATATATATATATATATATATGTGTGTGTGTGTGTGTGTGTGTGTGCAGAAATAATATTAATAAAACAATTAACATCGTGTAGTGTACTCGATATATCAAAATATACTACTTTGAAACCCATATCATTCACTAAAAAAAAAATTAGGCTACTTTTATTACAAATTCGCTACTTTTAGACCGTTAGCTCGCTACTTTTAGCAACTGAGATCTGGCAACCGTGAGCTGCACAAGCGTCCAGTGTGTGTTGACACTGTGTGGGAGGAGGAGCCCCTGTGTCATGGAGGAACAAACACATGTGAGTGAGCAAAACATATCTGTCTATCTGTGTATTTTCCACTTACCTCTTTCTACCACATCAGGAGGAATATTGACTGAATTTACTTTGGTGAATACTAGCGCGTCTGTTAATTTTTCTTATGGCAATGATTTCATATATATTTACGTCGCCTCTCAATCAACAACAAGAATTTCTTGTATGTGTATTGAAAAATAAACAGATGTGTGGGAGCCAATAATGGCTAGAGATGAAAGTTTAGTGAATGAATGTCTCCGGAGTTGCTGGGGGGAGGGGGGTAAGAAAACCATCAGAAGAAAGCGCTAAGCCATTACGACTATATATAGCACTTGGAAGGGATCAGGATAAGTATTTGGGAAGGAATGGTGCCCAACCACTTGTGGCCGGTCGGGGGATTGAACGCCGTCTTGCATAATGCGAGACCGTCGCTAACCCCAATCCATCTCCATTGGGGTTGGAGATGGGTGCAAAGCGCCTGGGTTTTTTATATAATTTTTTTTTGAGGGATATTCCTGCGCCGGCCCTAAGCCTCTGGCTGGCCCACTGGGCGGGCCCTAAGCCTCTGGCTGGCCCACTGGGCGGGCCCTAAGCCTCTGGCTGGCCCACTGGGCGGGCCCTAAGCCTCTGGCTGGCCCACTGGGCGGGCCCTAAGCCTCTGGCTGGCCCACTGGGCGGGCCCTAAGCCTCTGGCTGGCCCACTGGGCGGGCCCTAAGCCTCTGGCTGGCCCACTGGGCGGGCCCTAAGCAACTAAGTGTTGCTTGTTTCTGTTTTACTTGAGCGGAGTATGAGTATTTATGACTCGTATGGTCGCTTCAGTAAGATTTTGCCATATGTGTTTAACAACTTCTTCTGCTCTGTTGAATCTTTAGTTGAAATCTTAATGGGTTTGTAACTGTGCACTGTGTTAGATAATGTTCCAGTGGTCTGTTGTGGTTGTAACTGTCCAGTGTTAGATAATGTTCCATCGGTCTATCGGGCATTTCTCCACAGTGCTCTGAGGGTAGTGGCGCGGGTTGGCTATCTTTATAAGACATGTAGATCTAATGATAAGGAGAGTTGAAGTGGTGAAGATAGTAGAGAATAAGGAGTCTTGATATCAGACCAATCAACACTAATCACCAGCACCAGCAACAATGGAATAAGGCCTCGAGTGGCAATATACCAGAGAAGAAGACATTTGTGTATTTTATGTAAAGATTTTAACTCCATCAAGTCTTTGAGAAAATCAGTAAGAGTCCTGATGACGATTCGAACCTATGCTCTGGGCATAGTACCCAAAACATAAGTTCGAACCCTCATTACGGGTAAATCTAGGTGTCTAGATTTATCTAGGCTGTTTCCTAGAGGCACCTGGGCACTAGGAGACTCGAACTATGGACCGGCTGAAGCTCTATCAACCGAGCTATTGAGTAGTCTCAATAGCTTAATAAGAAAACATTCCTTATTAAGACTACTCATAGCCCAACCTGGCACAGGAGCGGGTCACTATTCATCCATACTCCTTTTGTATGGAAGAAGCTACCACATCAGGTACCCACCTATACCACTACATTCCCCAGAGCCATGTTACGGGCTATTCATGCCCGTGCAACCTTTTGGGTGGCTTAATCTTCATCAATCATCAATCCCCAGAGCCCAGCTGGTGGAGGCTGCCGAGTAGTGGATCTGCGTAGCGACACCGTGGCCCACCCTTCCCAGGCTATGAAGGAGGCCATGATGACGGCCCCTCTAGGCGACGACGTCTTCGGCGAGGACCCCACCGTGAATGGTAAGAGCAAGCAGGTGGAAGCAGGCAGGTGGGGGGGAGGCTAGTTCCCCCCCCCCCCTCCCCGACTTAAACAGTTGTGCAATAAAATGGAATTCAGAACCGGATCCAGTACGTGTTATTTTTTTTAGCTTTTTCTTAATTAAACTAAACTAACCAAAAGCAAATAGTCTTATGATGTGAATAACAAGCTCTCTGTAACTAGCTAATCAATAATTCAGTTTAAATTCCTTTGTAACCTGCTCTTGGTATGCGTATTAAACTCTTGTATAATACAGAATCTCGTATACTGCAGACTCCTCTCTTTTTTGTATTTTGTATTCTAACCTTTATATTTCTTCTGCTGCAATATTGCACTCTGGTACAGCGTTGCAGGAGAAGGTGGCGGCTATGTTGGGCAAGGAAGCGGGTCTCTTCGTCCCTAGCGGCACCATGGCCAACCTCATCTGTGGTGAGTCCAGTCAATAGCAGCCCCCCTTACGTGGGTCAATAGCAGCCCCCCTTACATGGGTCAATAGGAGCCCCCTTACGTGGGTCAATAGGAGCCCCCTTACATGGGTCAATAGGAGCCCCCTTACAAGGGTCAATAGCAGCCCCCCTTACAAGGGTCAATAGCAGCCCCCCTTACAAGGGTCAATAGGAGAGCCCTCTTACATGGGTCAATAGGAGCCCCCTTACGTGGGTCAATAGCAGCCCCCCTTACGTGGATCAATAGCAGCCCACCTTACATGGGTCAATAGGAGCCCCCTTACGTGGGTCAATAGGAGCCCCCTTACGTGGGTCAATAGAGTCCCTCTTACAAGGGTCAATAGGAGCGGCCTCACGTGGGTCAGTCATTTTAAATAGTCATTCAAAATTCATTATATTTTTGTGTTTTTTCTGAGTGGATGATATATTCAGTATCATATTTATCAACTACCACAGTTGACTGTACTGTACAACCACCACTACTAACAGCTATCACCACCACTAACAACAACCACCACCAACTACCACCACTAACAACCACCAACTACCACCACTAACAACCACCAACCACCACCACTAACAACAACCAACCACCACCACCACCACCACTAACAACAACCAACTACCACCACTAACAACAACCAACCACCACCACTAACAACAACCAACCACCACCACTAACAACAACCAACCACCACCACTAACAACAACCACCACCACCACCACTAACAACAACCACCTACTACCACCACTAACAACAACCACCACCACCACCACTAACAACCACCAACCACCACCACTAACAACAACCACCACCACCACCACTAACAACAACCACCTACTACCACCACTAACAACCACCAACCACCACCACTAACAACAACCACCACCACCACCACTAACAACCACCAACCACCACCACTAACAACCACCAACCACCACCACTAACAACAACCACCACCACCACCACTAACAACAACCACCTACTACCACCACTAACAACCACCAACCACCACCACTAACAACAACAACCACCACCACCACTAACAACCACCAACCACCACCACTAACAACAACAACCACCACCACCACTAACAACCACCAACCACCACCACTAACAACCACCAACCACCACCACTAACAACAACAACCACCACCACTAACAACAACAACCACCACCACCACTAACAACCACCACCACCACCACTAACAACCACCAACCACCACCACTAACAACAACAACCACCACCACCACTAACAACCACCAACCACCACCACTAACAACAACAACCACCACCACTAACAACAACAACAACCACCACCACTAACAACCACCAACTACCACCACTAACAACCACCAACCACCACCACCACCACTAACAACCACCAACTACCACCACTAACAACCACCACCACCATCACCACTAACAACCACCAACTACCACCACTAACAACCACCAACCACCACCACTAACAACAACCACCACCACCACCACTAACAACAACCACCACCACCACCACTAACAACAACCAACCACCACCACTAACAACCACCAACCACCACCACTAACAACAACAACCACCACCACCACTAACAACAACCACCACCACCACCACTAACAACCACCAACCACCACCACTAACAACCACCAACCACCACCACTAACAACAACCACCACCACCACTAACAACCACCAACCACCACCACCACTAACAACAACAACCACCACCACTAACAACCACCAACCACCACCACCACTAACAACCACCACCACCACCACTAACAGTTACCACCACCACCACCACTAACAACCACCAACCACCACCACTAACAGTTACCACCACCACTAACAACAACCACCAACCACCACCACTAACAACCACCAACCACCACCACTAACAACAACCACCACCACCACCACTAACAACAACAACCACCACCACCACTAACAACCACCAACCACCACCACTAACAGTTACCACCACCACCACCACTAACAACAACAACCACCACCACCACTAACAACCACCAACCACCACCACTAACAACAACCACCACCACCACCACTAACAACAACAACCACCACCACCACTAACAACCACCAACCACCACCACTAACAGTTACCACCACCACTAACAACAACCACCACCACCACCACTAACCACCATCACTGTCCACAGTTCTTCACCACTGCCAACACCGAGGCAGTGAAGTGCTCCTGGGGCACCTCAGTCACATCCACTTGTGTGAGCAGGGAGGCATCGCCCAGGTGAGTCACATCACCCAGGTGAGTCACATCACCCAGGCGAGTCACATCTGAGATGAGACTCATCTCACGTCACCACCAAAATGTTTCCTAGTGAACATGCTGCCAGTGAAAAGAGTCAGGTCGATCCGCTCCTTGTGGTTGCCTGGTCCTGGGAGCTACGTTCTCTGGTTGGTGCTCTGACCAACCAGGCTGTTGGAGGCAGCTGTACGAGTGGTCGGGTAGTTAGACTGGAGGTCGTCTACCTATCAAACGATAGCGGCGTTGTTCTAAGGCCACAGCGCGGAGAGAAACCATTTTTTTAACTAGCCAGAGGGTTAAAAACCCGGAGCTGTTGGGTCCTCTAGTCTTCACGAGATATTATAAGTTCAATATTGTAGTTAAAATATTAGTATGGTTCCTTTGTTATTAATATTCAATGATGTGTTTTGAAGGTTATATTCTCTCTCTCACTACCTGGGAACCATTCTCTTGTCTTCCTACTGGGGGTCCTCGCCTCTGATCTGAGTGTTTGCTGGCCTGTACCCAGTACCATGGTTGTACCC
Source organism: Procambarus clarkii (assembly GCF_020424385.1). Taxonomy (NCBI): domain Eukaryota; kingdom Metazoa; phylum Arthropoda; class Malacostraca; order Decapoda; family Cambaridae; genus Procambarus; species Procambarus clarkii. The sequence continues at coordinate 60,779 of NW_025561960.1, read as the reverse complement.
TGTACCACCGTTGTACCACGGTTGTACCCTGTACCACGGTTATCACACAGCCGTGGTACAGGGTCAGCCGGGAAAATCCACATTCTCACCCTTTTCCTGTGACTGTCTCCCTGCCTTTTAGGAGGTAAGTCTCCTTGTATCCCCCCCACACTATGTGTCCCCCCCTCACTATGTGTCCCCCTTACTATGTGTCCCCCCTTACTATGTGTCCCCCCCGCTCACTATGTGTCCCCCCCGCTCACTATGTGTCCCCCCCCCCCCCGCTCACTATGTGTGTCCTTTCAATCTTCAGCAAGACTCATTTCCCTGTGCCTTCCCCTGAGTAAGGGTCTGGCCAGCCACTATATGTGTGTTTTCTTCCTGTGTGTCTCTTCCGATGCCTTGCAGGTGGGCGGGGTACACCCGCGGACCTTGAAGAACCTGCCCGACGGGACCTTCAGCCTGGAGGAGCTGCGGCAGAAGGTGCGAGGCGAGAATGACATGTGGCCCGTTACTGCTCTTGTCTGCGTGGAGAACACTCACAACATGGTCGGCGGGAAGGTCCTGTCCCTCGCCTGGCTCGATGAGGTGAGATTCAGGGGCCAGATTCACGAAGCAGTTACGCAAGTACTTACGAACGTGTACATCTTTCCACAATCTTTGACGGCTTTGGTTACATTTATTAAACAGTTTATAAGCATGAAAACTTGCCAATCAATTGTTGTTATTGTTATAAACAGCCTCCTGGTGCTTCGGAGCTTATTAACTGTTTAATAAATGTAAACAAAGTCGCCAAAGATTGAGAAAAGATGTACAGGTTCGTAAGTGCTTGCGTATCTGCTTCGTGAATCTAGCCCCAGACTATTATCCAAGGTCAGGTGGTGCCTTGAAATCTTTTATTGGTGTTTCTTTAGGATATACACATTTTGTTTTCACTATTTACGATATGATAAAGATCCAGGAAGCTTGCAGAAAGGAGGGTTCTGGACGTTGATTCAACGAGTGAGGTGCATTTCTTCGCAAGTGAACATAAAAGTTCGTAAGAAGCTTGAAGGTATTCTATTGCATTCAGGCAAATTTTACGTAAAAGTTTACGTAAAGCTGCGAGAGCTCCTCCGGAGGTCACTCGGCCGGGAGGCGTCTTCCGAGGAATATCCACATTCGGAAACTCATGCATCGTGGTCTAATTTCTAAGCATTAAAAGTTGCCTGAGTAGTGGCCCAGCTGCTTGATAACCCCGGCCACTGGGCTATCATGATCCATGTCTCAGCTGTAGCCCCGGGTGTGTGTGTGTCGGCAGTGGTAGCTGCATCACTGGTGAGACAAATGGACGTGGACAGAATGCCTCTCACGACCAAGGCGATATTTCTCACCAGTCTGCTCTTTTGTGGTAATAGATCTCATTATATAAGGTCTTTAACTACAATAGACTCACCTTCAGATAATTGTTGATTGCATAATTATCGTTTCACCACCTTTAAGTCACCTCAGGTAAGTCAAGGTCCATCCCACCTTCATTTAATCAAGAGTTGCAGTCTGCTCGTGTTAGGCCCCATTTAGATTATGTAGTTCAGTTTTGGTCGCCATAACATTGCCATAAATTCCGTTGAGCGCATTCAGCGAAGGATGGCAAAGCCCAGGAATTAGAAACTTGCCAGATAAAAGGTCTTTTGCAATTTCCACAATTTATTTCTTTATCTATTCATCTCAGCTAGGAGCCACCTGCCGGGAGCTGGGTCTGCCGCTACACATGGACGGCGCCCGGCTGTTCAACGCGGCCACAGTGCTCCAGCTCCCGGCCTCCAGGCTCGTCCAGGACTGCTCCACCGTCAACATCTGCCTCAGCAAGGGCCTGGGAGCGCCCGTCGGCTCCGTCATCGCTGGCTCAGCGGACTTCATTCGCAGGTGATCACCTTTTGAGTTTTTTGTGTGTATTTGGGCAGAAAATCCGTCGCCTTACTTTAACCTGTTGACCTCATTTTTTGACCTCATTTTTGAGAGCTATCGCTCCATGGTCTCATTAACATGATACGTCCCGCCCTCATATCATCCTACCCCCCTACCACCCACAGTGCTCGCCGCCTGCGGAGGGTCCTGGGTGGAGCCATGCGGCAGGCTGGCATCCTGGCGGCCGCAGGCATCTACGCGCTCGACCGCTTTGAAACTACACTTGATCGCGATCACCGCAATCTGCAGGACGTCGCCAGAGGTAGGAACTGTACCCACCTGCAACAAATTCTTGTCCCTGTTTGACTCCCGTTACTGCCTTTCCCATCTTGTGTGTCCGGCGACCATTCACCGAGCTCAGCTGTGGCTGCATATGCACGTATATATAACTTTCCTTATTAAGACCACTCAATAGCTCTCGATAGAGCTTCGTGGCTTCACACACGTGGGGATCCAGGGTTCGAGTCTCCTAGAACCCAGGTGGGTGGAAGGGAAGGGAAATTATCAGGGGGAAATCGCCAAGCCATTACGACTATATAGCACTTGGAAAGAGGGTCAGGATAAGGATTTGGAATGGGACGGGGGGGGGAAGGAATGGTGCCCCAACCACTTGTGGACGGTCGGGGGATTGAACGCAGACCTGCATGAAGCGAGACCGTCGCCCTACCGTCCTGCCCAAGTGGCTGGGGTCCAGGTGGGTGGAATAAACTCGTATAACACGTGTAGCATTATGTTTAATATTCTCCTGTCGTTAGTTACTCTGTTAACTTTCTTATTATAAGGTTAAAGATTGTTCAATAACATCCTTCTGCCCTTTTTATATTCTCTATATTCTTTATATTCTTTATATTCATTTAGAGAATATAAAAATAATATTTTTGATATTCTACCCTCACACAGCCGTGGTGGAGTGTGAGAGTGAGGTGGTCAAGTGTGACCCAGAGGGAGCCCACACCAACATCCTGCTCCTGGAGTGCGATCCCAAGGTCATGACCCCAGGCCACCTGTGTCAAAGGATGGGTCAGGTAGGTCACACAAGGTCATGACCCCAGAAAACCGAGACTTTAATTTATTTTACTTATTTCCCTTTTCTTCAAAATATGTGTACTTGTATATATGTTTTTTTTTTTAAGAAATTAAACACAGAAATCACAATAGCGTGATGCATCAAATGAACAAATCCACAAGGGCCCGGATGGTATATCAAGATGATTTTCCGTCTGCAATTCTTTTTACCGTGTCGTAGCTCAGTCGATTAAGGGCAGCGTCTGGGATGCTCCCGGACGCAGGTTCGAATCCTCGTCACGGCCCTTGTGGATTTGTTCCTTGGGTTATGCACAGATTACATTGACCACTGCTAATGATGATATATTATATTATATACATAGATAATAATTTATATATAATCAATGAATTAGCGTGATATTTATTTCAGTCTTGCCTTTAATCATTCATTGTTCATTGTCAGGTGAGTGAGGAGGAAGCCAAAGCCACAGGACAGAGGGTCGTCGTTCGAATATTGCCGTTCACAGAATATGCCGCCCGACTGGTTGTTCATTGTGATATCACAAAAGAGGATATCAAATCGGTGATTAAGAAGCTAAAATACGTTATCAAGGAATTCAATAGCCAAACTGTGATCGCCTCTGTGCCTTAGCGTCACAATAGTCTTGAGAAGAGGCCAAAGGTGCCATTAACCCATTGTGTGCCTCTGTAACCCCTGTACACCACCGCCCACGGGATGGGTATGGGGTGCATAATAAAGAAAGGAATTGAATTGAGAGTGTCAACACTGAAACTCGCCCGGCGATTGGTTGAGAGCCGTGATGTGATTTGGGGACAACAGCCAATCAGACTAGTACCCGAACTGAGGGATATGAGCTACGAGGAGAGACTACAGGAATTAAACCTCACGTCACTGGGAGACAGAAGAGTTAGAGGGGACATGATCACTACATACAAGATTCTCAGAGGAATTGATAGGATAGATAAAGACAGACTATTTAACACAAGGGGAACACGCACAAGGGGACACAGGTGGAAACTGAGTGCCCAAATGAGCCACAGAGATATTAGAACTTTTTTAGTGTCAGAGTGGTTGACAAATGGAATGCATTAGGAAGTGATGTGGTGGAGGCTGACTCCATACACAGTTTCAAGTGTAGATATGATAGAGCCCAATAGGCTCAGGAATCTGTACACCTGTTGATTCACGGTTGAGAGGCGGGACCAAAGAGCCAGAGCTCAACCCCCGCAAACACAACTAGGTCAGTACACACACACGCACGCAGAGACACACACACGCAAGCGTATCCCGTTTCCAACCCCATCCATTCCATCCACCCAATTCACACAAATCCAAGCTGTGTCTTGCCTCTAGACTGGGAACAATGACCCATAGGAGAGAACAATTATACATTCTCTACAAATCCGGCCTTGATATAACGAACCTGGAGCCGGATACACAGTTACTGTAGAGTTACATCCTGGGAGGGGGGGGGGGGAGTGGACCTAAATATACTGGCTTCCTGTCCCCCGACACAATGAATTATTATTAATAAATGACAATGAATTATTATTAATTAATGAGAACGAATTATTATTAATTAATGACATATCATTAAATATCTTAGAATGACGAAAAATGGAAATATAATCTATGTACACATGAAAGAAAAATATGTAAAACCCAGACACGTGATACTTGAGAGACAACGACAATTGTTGTGTCAACAAAAGGAAGTTGAGGACTGAGCCGTTCAACTCGGGTTTCATTGCAGCGATTGAGACACTTTGTTGTGTTCCAGACGTGACGAACTAGACAACATAACAGCCAAGCCGTCAGTCCGTCCAAAGGGCCAAAGTCCATTCCATGCCACCCGCCAAACCCCCAGCTGTTTATGAATGAAAAACGATTTACACACGACTCAAAACTGATGACGTTCGAACACTTCCGGAACAAGTGCTTCACTGACGAATTTTGTTCGAACCACAACTCGGTAAATGCTTCTCCCACGTACTACAAATACAAATAATTGCCAACATAAACACCTAACCAATATGCCCATATATGCAAATATATTATAATATTAATGGCAAATTTTTCTCTGAATGCTCTGTGTTCCCTTCTCTGAGGCTGTGGGTCCCTATTATTGCACCAGAGGTGGTACCCCCTATATTAATTTATATTTGAGAAAATCCATGTTTTGAATGAACAACATGTAAAAATTCATGAATGCGTCTGTTGGGAATCGACCGCTAGATGGAATGGACTTGAGTCGAGAACGGGTTGTAGCTATGCATGTAATCTGTGTAATATAGACTGTAGGATCCACAAAAACACTGAACCAGCATAATCATTAGTTTAATTAAGCTGTTTTCCACCTAAAAGACGAAATATTAGTCCTATAAACTTCTGGAAATACGTACTATATTAGACCTAGGGAAGGTTAGGTTAGATCTTGTTATCTCGTGCTCTCTACAAAAATTAATAATGGGAAAACTAAACTTATTTATTTTTGTTCGAGCAACGTTTATATTAGCCGTAGGTACTCTACCTCCTTCACGGTCTCTGTTTTTGTCTCTCATTCTCTCTCTCTCTCACCCTCTCTCTCTCTCTCTCTCCTCCCTACCCTCCCTCCCTTCCTCCAGTCTCTCAGCCCGGCCTCTGCTCAGTCAGCTGGCCGGGTGTGGAGGAAGCAGTTGTGTGGAGGTGTTGACACCTGTGTGGCCGAGAGGTAAGTGTACCTGTAATTTGATGTGTTGACATACGAAACTGCACTGAGGCCCATGTGTGTAGACATGACTCGAATACAAGTGTAGTCACGTGTACTCGTTAAATTACATGTAAAGAGTACAGGCGCATGCTCGAGAACGGATGTAATCACCTGAACCGGTAGTTAAGTGACAGACAAGACTCACTTTACAGAAACAAAGAAACGCGATATACAACATATTCTTATCCGTTATAATACATGCATGTATATACATACATCATATGTTGACGAGTGTGTTTTTTCTGAAGCCTGGCTGAACTCTAACTTATAAGATGATAGAAAAATATATTAAATAATCAAATGCAGCCAACAACGCTGGAAATGTTTCATCAGACACCTACGCAAACACTTCCACCACACACACGCTATTGTGTGTGTGTGTGTTTGGTGGCAGTGTTTGTCGTTTGTAATCCTGGTCCAATCTGGCTTGCAAGGCTCCAGCCCAGCCTGGCTCCAGATTCACGAAAGCACTTAGGCAAGCACTTACGAACGTATACATCTTTCCTCAATCTTTGACGGCTTTGGTTACATTTATTAAGCAGTTTACAAGCATGAAAATTTGCCAATCGACTGTTGTTATTGTTATAAATAGCCTCCTGGTGCTTCGGAGCTCATTAACTGTTTAATAATTGTAAACAAAGCCGTCAAAGATTGAGAAAAGATGTACAGGTTCGTAAGTGTTTTCGTGAATCTGGCCCGAATTCAAGGCTTATTGGGTGTGGGGTTAAAGCAAGTCTCTCTCTCTCTCGACTTCGACTATCACTTCGACTTCGAGCTTTAAGGTTGAGGATCATCACATAAGGATCACGGTCTCGCTCTCCAGTTACTCTATTTAATTTCCTGAAGTACGCAGGACTTCGAGCCGTGTGCGAGGACTTCCGATGACTTTGTGCGCTCTGTAGCTTGACCTAATGACTCGCACGACCTATTTCCAGCTAGTGACCTCTGGCGGCAAGCATATTTACTACGACTTCTAGCTTTACTTTATATTTACTACGGCTTATAATAGCTTTATTTACTATTCCCATTCTTAGGCGGGAGTAGTTAACTATAGTACTAACCAATTAGCTATTTGGCGGCTTCTGAGCTTACTGAGGTTCATGTGTAGTCTAGGAGGTTTGTGACGTCATGGCCACGTCACTGATCCCGGGATGACGTTGTGCCGTAGGGAGAATGTATCCTCACAGGTTTCTCAATGATTTCGGGCTATTCATGCCCATGCCTCCTCTGAGATGGCTTAATCTTTATCAATCGATGATTCCTACTCATGGTTCCATAGCTTTGCACTCGAGTTTTAAACTCTATTAATCATGTGCTGGACCATTCTTTCAGTTTGTCAGTCATCTTAAGTTTTGTGTTCGTGGATGGACTTGGCGGATGCCTGTTTTTTTGTCAATGTACCGTGGAGAAGGGGGGACCTGCTGCATGGGTAACAGCTTTTTCCCCGTATCAACCTACCCAGGCTTTGCGCCCTGGTGAGGCCACTCCAGACAATCAGAGCACAACTCCATAGTCTCCTGAGACTGATGGATGCCTACTACTACCCGGGAATTAATTATTGGGTTTCGTCAATCTCAGTTTATCCATGGAGGTCAGAGTGAGGGGAAACTGTCTGACTGCACGAGTCTTCTCTCCAGCCTTGGAAGGTAACCTTCGTCGCTGGTTGATGCTCAACCTCACCAAGTATATTGAAAATATTTTGATCTAGGCTCGTGCAGGCTGTGAAAACACTTATGGTGTGTGTGTGTGTGTGTGTGTGTGTGTGTGTGTGTGTGTGTGTGTGTGTGTGTGTGTGTGTGTGTGTGTGTGTGTGTGTGTGTGTGTACACACGTACGTACTCGCCTAGATGTTGATCACCTAGATGTGCTTGTACGGTTGAAATAAGTTTATTGAGGTATAAATACACACATAGGGATGAGATACCTCAAGCTATTCTCACCCGTTGGTAGTATGGTTGAGCTCGTAATCCCACCAACCTGACATTTCTTAGCCAAAGGCACTATGGGCTCACCATAGCCCGTGCTACTTGGAACTTTGTTCCAGGTAGCAAATCTGTAACAACAACAATTTCTTAGCCACGACCCGGTTCCTACTCAATGTATTAACCTATTCCCTGACGTCCCTGTCCTCAGGTCCTGTTGGCTCCAGAGCCACTCTGACATCAAGACCGGATAGCAACCTGAGCTGGGCTTGAGGGGGCAGCTGTCTAGGTTTGGTTTCTGGGGTGAGAGAGACGGATTCTTGAGGTTATCTTGAGATGATTTCGGGGCTTTAGTGTCCCCGCGGCCCGGTCCTCGACCAGGCCTCCACCCCCAGGAAGCAGCCCGTGACAGCTGACTAACACCCAGGTACCTATTTTACTGCTAGGTAACAGGGGCATAGGGTGAAAGAAACTCTGCCCATTGTTTCTCGCCGGCTGGGATCGAACCCAGGACTACAGGATCACAAGTCCAGCGTGCTGTCCGCTCGGTCGACCGGCTCCCCAACCAAATTGGTCAACCAAAAAGCAACCAGCGTTTGGTCCATTGTATGGCCCAAACGCTGTGACATAAGAAGCATAGATAAATTAAAATGTTTATTCAGGCAAGGTACATACATACATACAAGAGATTTTACATAAATTGATAGATTTATAGATAGAGCTAGTACATACAATGCTTAAAGCCACTATTACGCAAAGCGTTTCGGGCAGATTATGAAAGGAAGGAAGACGAGGGATGCATAGTGGTGTCCAAAAAGATGTATCTTCAACATTTCGGTTAACAAAGTCTTGCTTTTCCATACAGGTGCTGAAGTGAGAGCAGCAGCATCAGCAAGGAGATGATGGATGCTTGGCTGAGGGCTACCTCGATGCTGCTATTGCTGATCTTCATGACCCATCTTGCTGCTGAGTGAGTGTGAACACCAGTCAGTAATTAACTGATTCAAATACACTATGAATTGGGTCGTGGACGCCTAATACACAGTACCAAATAGCACATAATTAAATATATATACACTATATCTACAAAAAAAAGTATGTTTGTTCAAAGTTGGAGTTCAGGGGCTTTGAGCTGGAATCGCCACAATTTCACAAATGACACATGTGTGGTGTAGGCGTAACATAGGCCAGTCAGGTTTAAAAAAAAAAAAGGCATCTAATAGTTTTTGAGTTTTAAAGTGAGTGAGAACATAACCTCTCACTCATCATTAATTATATCGTCATTAATCGTCTTTATTAAACATCATAGCTCTTGTTATCTTTTTTTAAGTAATTATATTAGTTAATTGATGGTATTATAATAATAATTATATGTTTCATGGATGGTGGCAATTCCCCACTCCAGCACAGAAGGGGAGGTAAACAAGAGGCCCCGTAGCGAGCATTCTCACACTATCAACAACAGTGAAACAGCTGTTGAGGGGCCCCAGAAGAAGCATATTGCCAAAAGGCAAATATTTAAAAGTATACAAAGCCTACCAGGTATTTATCAATTTATTTATTTTAACTATTAATTATTTTAACTATTTAACTATTCACTATGAACTATTGTTTTATATGAATCCCTTATAATTGTTGTGCTTTTGTTCATCACCCTCAACCCATGCTATTAAAGCTCAACTTTTGTGCTCGACCATAAAGGCTTAATAGGCCTGTTTTTTGTTTAAATTCTAAACCCTTGTTCTATACCTCTAGCTTGTGTTCTCAACACACAACCAAGTCTATTGTCATTTTGATTAATGTCATTGGTTTTCACAATGTTTTTTCCACTCTGTTTTTGATATTGCAGCGTGTCCTGCCGCCCCGCCGCAGATGAGCTACGGGAGCGTGAAGATCAGGTCAGATGCCTTCTTATCCAGTTCATTTTGAAGATGCTGCTTTAAGTTGCTTCCTCCAGGTCACCTTCCAGCTGTAGTTCGGCCGCCTCTCTGGGCAGTCGGGATGTGCGCCGCCGACGCCTCCCTGGGTGGTCGGGATGTGCGCCGCCGACGCCTCCCTGGGTGGTCGGGACGTGCGCCGCCGACGCCTCCCTGGGTGGTCGGGACGTGCGCCGCCGACGCCTCCCCAGGCGGTCGGGACGTGCGCCACCGCCGCCGACGCCTCTCTGGGCAGTCGGGATGTGCGCCGCCGACGCCTCCCTGGGTGGTCGGGACGTGCACCGCCGACGCCTCCCTGGGCGGTCGCAATGTGCACCGCTGCCAACCTCGTCTAGTAAAAGTGTCCATCACGCTTGGTCTGGTGTCGGACTCACAACCTGTTAGCTGTGGGAGAGTCGACGAGACCTCCTCAGTAGCATATTTCTCTAATACATTAGCAAGTTTACTTAAATTTTTAACATTGTTCAGAACTAAAATAACTTTTAAGTCTGTGTATATATATACAAAGAGTTTCGGAGGAGACATCTCGCTGTCCTCGGAGACCTTGTATACAATTTTATATATTGTATAATGTTATTGCTGCAGGCTTATACAACTTGGTACTGTTGCACAATTTTTCAACTGCACCCCAGTTAGAAACTTTCGCTAACCTGAAACCTTTTTTCATAACCTGAGGTCGACGCCCGCTTTTTTCATGCCATCTGTTAGAACGAATCCCATTAATTTTGCATCTTGCAATGATCCCAGACGTACTTAAGAGTCATTTGCTTCACAAAAATCACAGTACACCAGCTACATAAAGGTATATTAAATATCAATCCAAGTAAACATTGGGCAAAAACAATTTTAACATTATTTCCCGCCACCAGAGACGACCTCCAGCGAGCCACTCTCCTCTGCGACCCGGGCTACAGCATGTACCCAGCAGCCGGCAGCAGTGAGCTGATCTGTCACAAGTTCAAGTGGGTGCCGGAGGATGGTGTGCTGAAGCGGTGTCTGCCTGTGTGCTCGCCTCCGTGTCCACCATGGGGCAAGTGCCTGGCTCCAGACCTGTGCCAGTGCGGCGGGGCGGTCTGTGACCCCGCCGAGAGATGCTACAACCTCCCGTTTTTGCCCCTACCGAACGCAGAGATCATAGCACCTGGGTAAGCTGGGAGCGAGGCTGGAGGGGGTTGTATCTAATAATCTAATGTTATGGGTAGGCATTGAAGGAGCGGCAGTTTAGATAAGTTGGATGGAGGGATAGGTTGGTTAGAGGAATGGGTTGATTACATGGCTTCTTCTCCCACTCTTCTCCAATGTTTAGCAAGGGATGCTATCAAGGCAACGGCTGATTTAGCCCTGAATGCTATAAGAGATGGATGGAATTGAAAATAAAAACAAGACTGTGGGTCTGGGGGGTTGCGGTTGACACTGATAACGTGAAAATCTTTTGTCCCTCCAGATCCATTGGAGGCGTTCTGGGGTCGTGTGTCCCCGGGTACGAAGTGTCTCCTGGGGTATCAGAGTTCACGGTGCCCTTCATAAATGGGAATTGGTCCCCACCGAGGGGACATACCGGGACACCCCTCTTCTGCCACCCCATCTGTTTCCCCTCCTGCCGTAACGGCGGAGAGTGCGAAGCCCCCGGCAGGTGCCGCTGTCCGCCCAACACCAGGGGTGCCTTCTGCGAAATGCCGAAGAACAGGTCCTGTCAGGGACGACCCGAGGCTCCGGAGGGCATGCATCTGACTCGCTGGAGGTGAGTGTGCAAAGCTGTTGGAAGAACTGTGATGAAGAGCCGGGAGAGAAAGAATTAAGATTGGAAGGATATGAGTGAGGAGACGCAAGAATGTTTAAAAGAGGCAGTAAGGGATTTTGAGCAATCTGCCCTCAGGCCATGTTTGTTCCGTGCAGCGACCGATCCCAAAGACGCATTCGATTTTAACATGGTCATTCAAAATAGGATTTTTGTCAAATACAAATTGATGTATTAGCATGTTGTGCATATTTAGGCGTAGGTTAGGAGCTCTGTTCTGGAGTTCTGAGGTTCAGTTGACAACTATTTGTATTTAAAGTACTTGGGTGAAGCATTTACAGCGTCGAGGATCTAACAGAGGTCGTTAACGTAATCTGTTCGAACGTCATCATTTGTAAGTGGTGTGTGTGTACCGTTTTCCATTCATGAACAGGGGGTTTGGCGGCTGGATGGAATGAACATTTTGCGTTTGTCGTACCCCGTCCTCGTTCAACAAAGACCAAAATGCTCACTACTCCAGCCACCAAACTCTTTCTTTATAAATGAAAAAATGGTTTACTTACGATAAAACTGATGACGTTCGAACATTTTTACTGACGACTTCTGTTCGAACCGCCACTCTGTAAATACTTCACACTTGCACTACATGCCCAAAAAATTGCCATCAAAACCTAATCCTAATTTAGGTCTTGACTATTCACCCAATTTTAATAAGTAATAATGATTAACATTATAAGAATACAATTTTAAATACAAAAGCATTTTAAAATAGAAGAACGCGAATATAGATTGGACCCTTACGGGCTATTCATGCCCATGCCACCTCTTGGGTGGCTTAATCTTTATCAATCAATCAGATTGGACCTAAGGTACCCGTTATGCGATTGATGCGTGCAGGAAGATAAGCTAAGAACATCCTAATTATCTAAACTTCGTGAGTTCCTCTATTTTCAGATGTGCGGGTTTGATGTCCAATTTCTGTTATCAGCTTCTTAATCATAAAAACTTATTCGTTCCTACCTGCTTTAGTTAATTATTGCTCGTACGTTATTAATCATCGTCACCCTTTCTGCAGTCATTCAACAATGAATTACCAGTGTTCGTCTGTGATTAACAAATTCTCCCGTGCAGCAACGACGTGTACGGACTCCAGTGCGCAGACGAGAACGTGCTTGAGGGACAAGGACTCGGCTCCAGACACAGAGTGACGTGTCTGGACGGCAGATGGATATATCCGAGTAATGATGGATCTCTGCCTGTCTGCGCTCCCTACTGCTCCATTCCCTGCAGGTACTAAGAGATGAGTTGGCTAGTGGCGGGTGTCTGCCAGGGGGATGGGTGGGTTGCAGGCGACGAGTCACAATAACGTGGCTAAAGTATGATGACCAGACCACACACTAGAAGGTGAAGGGACGACGACGTTTCGGTCCGTCCTGGACCATTCTCAAATCGCCTTGAGAATGGTCCAGGACGGACCGAAACGTCGTCGTCCCTTCACATTCTAGTGTGTGGTCTGGTCATCATGGGTGGGTTGTACAGGCTGTGGTTGCTTCAGGAAGCTTGCTGTTGTTACGTGCACACACACTCACCCGTCTGCCTCTTGCAGGAACGGGGGGACGTGTGTGAAGGGAGGGAGGTGCCAGTGCCCCCAAGGCTACGGTGGGCGCTACTGCCAAGAGAGGAAGTGCCCGGAGACCTACCCGGAGATACAACACGCAATCTTCTTCGACAAGTAAAGAGTTCATTGTCTGGGGCCTTTTCCACGTGTGTGTGTGTGTGTGTGTTCTTGCCTAATTGTGCTTGTGGTGGTAGTGTGTGTGAGTGTATTTGATCTCTTGTGGCACCTCGCGTCTGTCCCTCCCGCTACACAAACACAACACCCGTCCTGATCTTGACCAACACATTTCACTACACAAAGCTTCCCGTTCTCAGTGCTGCCATTCGTACCTGCTGCAAGCTGTGGATTTATTCAGACGTGTTTGAACAAACACGTCTGAATAAATTCCCTCCTCATTCCCAAATGAGGAGGGAATTCAAATTCCCTCCAAATTCCCCTCCCCCCAAACAATTCCCTCCTCCCCAATCACCCATACCACACTATGCTGTCCGGCAGTGTTGTCCAGGACTATACCCGCCAAACACACACCGAAACTACGACGTTGGTGCAGCGTTCGAGCAAGTTTTAACACCTCCTAACCAGTTATAACAACCAATATAGCAAGTTGTAACAACGTTCTAATACGTCATAAACACGTTAAGCCAAGATGTAACAACTTTATTTCAAGTTGTAACAAGCGGAAAATAGAGACAGTTTCGGTTTGTGTTTCCAGGGTATACACTTCCTACTCGAATGAAGACCCATAGAGTTGTGTAAACTCTTTTACAAATTTACACGCGAGGGAAGGTGGTTATTTCATTCCTAAAAGTGTTCAGCACAATTTATATTTCTCCTTCCAAAATGTTCTAATATAAAAGCATTTATTTTTTACCATTTTGAGAATATTCAATTAATTTACCAAATCTCCAGTTTGCACTAATTATATATAATATTTGTTAATCCATTAGTTGAAGCGATCGAATTCTTTCAACTTTAAATGTGATCCAATACTCACTCCCCACCTCGCCTACTAGCAAGGAATCTCCTACTTCCGCCACCTACGAACGCTACATAGAATGCCAGGGAAGACGAAGCCTCCCCAGTGGGCACCGCGGCCAGGCGCAGGTCCTGTGCGTCGAGGGGCGCTGGCAGGTCCTGACGGAGACTCCGACGGACAACGAGAAGCTCCGGTGTGTGCCGGTTCCGTGTTGCCCCGTCTGTGTTAACGGTGGGCGCTGCGTCGGGGAGGCGTGCAGGTGCCCCGAGGGTACGTCTGGGAGCAAGTGTGAGGTACGAGACTGCCCCGAAGCTCTGCCCACCGTCAGGAACGCCTGGATAGACCGCAGGTGAGGGATTAGCTCAGCGGAGTTGACCACTTTGCTGAAAAGACTGTCATTTTAGGCACTATTGAAGTGGCACGGATAAGTAGCAAGAATTATTCACAATTTAATTATTAATTTTACTAAATATTGTAGACACGCAAACTGTCAACCACACTATCATGAACATAAACATTCCATGCACCTGGGCACTAGGAGACTCGATCTACCGGTCCCACGAGCGAGAGACAGAAGCTCTATCCACCAAGCTATGAACAGCCTTAATCGGGAAAGATTCCAGAAGCAACTAACCACTGCCCAACTGTTTCAACTTTTTCCTGACTGTTACGAAAGCTCAGAGGAATTGGTGATCCACACCCCAGGTCATTCTAAATTGTCAACCACATTGCCGTGGATATAGTTTGACAATTACTACGGTGTACAACCACTTTCCCCACACATTAAAGTACATATTAAATGAACAAATCCACAAGGGCCGTGACGAGGATTCGAACCTGCGTCCGGGAGCATCCCAGACACTGCCTTAATCGACTGAGCTACGACAGGGTTAAGGCAGTGTCTCGGATGCTCCCGGACGCAGGTTTGAATCCTCGTCACGGCCCTTGTGGATTTGTTCATTTGATGCATCACGTTAGTGTGATCTGTGTATGTGTGGTAAAGTACATATTCTTGCTGTTGCAGTCGCTTTCCCAAGATACACGTGATGTGTGTGTTGGGGTACGAGTTCCCTGACGGCCACCAGGAGGAGGAACTGGAATGTATGGTGACGGAGGGCAGGTGGGCCGTCCTGGAGGAGGCTTGCTCTCCGGCGTGCCGCTATCCTTGCCTCAACGGCGGGACGTGCTCGGCCCCTGACACCTGCCTCTGTGCCGAGGGCTTCACAGGTCAGCAGTGCGAGGTGGAGGTCGACCTCGAGCCCCTCTGCTACTACCCGCTCCCTCGCGTCGCCTTCGCGGACGTCGTCTGGCAGTGAGTTTGGTCACTGCCGTTGGGAGTTAATGGGAGACGTTTGTTATCAGTTATATCTTTATTAGAACTTTCTTAAAGTTCAATTTTTGATAAGAGACCATCTTTGCTTCTTTTATGCTAACTTTTTTCCATCTATATTTCAATATTGCCAAAGTATTTTCTGCGCCGATGATTGAAACACTTGGCATTTTTTTAATTTATTAATGTACCCATGTTTACAAACATAGTTTCTAAATCTAATTAAAGATAATTTAAATCTACTGATACACATTGTCTTCTTCATTTGATATTTTCAGTGCTAGAGTTAAATGTTTGACCCTCATTTTATGTCCTTTAACATTCTATGATCTTCAATGCCTTTGATACACATTCTAAAATGTGTATCTATGTCTAGTGTATCTTCTATGTCTATCACCCTACCTTCACCAACAGTTGACATTACCACACAATCATTCTTCACTGTAGTCAGCGTCTG
The DNA here is from genome assembly GCF_020424385.1 of Procambarus clarkii. Taxonomy (NCBI): domain Eukaryota; kingdom Metazoa; phylum Arthropoda; class Malacostraca; order Decapoda; family Cambaridae; genus Procambarus; species Procambarus clarkii. The sequence continues at coordinate 45,100 of NW_025561960.1, read as the reverse complement.
CATGTTTTAAAACCTGACATTTTCTTTTCCAGCGACAAGACTCCCACCGTCAAGTGCCTGTCGGGCTACAAGCTGCCGTCAGGGAGAACAGAAGCCCAGTTTGACTGTCGCAGCCATCAGTGGCGCCTGGAGGGGGAGGTGGAGAGGGCACCGGACCGCCTGGAGTGCGTCCCTAACTGCGACAACATCTGTGTCTCTGAAGCCGTGTGTGTGGCACCTTATGTTTGCCACTGCAAGTGTTGCTACACTGGTGCAGACTGCCTGGACAAGATGAAGGGCTGCAACTGTACCCAGGAGACGCTGCCGGAGGTAGCCAATGCTGTGGTCAAGTAAGTCGTCCTTCTCTCTTATACCAGTGTATCAAATGTGTGGAACATTGCAGCTTTTCCTCAGGTTGAAAATGACCACTTCTAAGTGCTATATAGTCGTAATGGCTTGGCACTTTCTATGATAGTTCCCTTCCCTTCAGGTTGAAATAGGCATATTTCACCAATGGTATAAACCACGCATAACAAAATTAGGCCTTTTTGAACTGTAATATTATAGATGCAATTTTTCTCCTTAGAGCGAATTTAAACCGCCATAGCAACATGTTCAACACCTCTCAAGAGACAGAAAATCAGCTGGATTGTCCATATTAGTTATTATATATATTGTGTAAAGTTAAAGCAGCCTTCTTTCCTGCTACTCCTTGCAGTCCCATCGCCGCCTCCGTCCACTGCTTAAAGGGGTACCTGCTGGAGACCGGAGAGGAGATGGTTCTCCTACGGTGTGAGGCGGGCCATTGGAGACACCCTAGCCTTCAGGGGGGAGGCTGCGTGCCGCAGTGCTCGAAGCCCTGTCAGAACAACGGAGTGTGCCGAGACCCAGAGCTGTGTTCGTGCCCTATAGGATATCAGGGAGCCCAGTGCCAGCTACTCCAGTGTGAAGGACCTCTTCCCTCCGTCACAAATGGTTTCGTAGACTTCTGGTGAGAGACAGATCTGTAGACCAGGAGAGAGAGAGAGAGAGAGAGAGAGGAGCATTCGGAGATAAAAACTGATATAGATTTTTACAAAATGTCTATTATTCTGAGGTTATTGTTGAGCCAGGGATTATACCAATGTATTGCCAGCAAAATAAGGTTAATGCTTAACAAATATTTGAGAATCGAACCATATTCTGTCCAGACAATGCATTAGGGGAGACTATACTAAATTTGAATTGCCTGACTTTTGTTTCATGTGTGTTGTGGTGATGGTGTTAGCGACGGGAGGCCATCAGCCAGGTGTGCAGAGGGTTACGTGTTCTCCAGCGGGGACACAGAGGCGCTCCTCGCCTGCAGTAACAACATCTGGACGCTGCCGCTTCAGGTGCGGCTGGACCCCGTCTGTAGACCCCACTGCAAGTCCAACTGTCTCAATGGAGGTGAGTGTTCGGGGTAAATGGACAGATGTTGGAGTGCGTGCTTAGGGTAAAGGGCAGGATTAACCATTGAAGAAAATGGGCACAAGCTCAGGGCATCAAGGGAGGGGTAGGGGGTGAGGGTTGGGGGGGATGCAACAGAAGTTTCCATTGCCGGATTTACCATAGACCACTGTACCACTACAGTGGTCCGTGGTACCACTGTGGTCGTACCATGTACCACTACATGGCACTATTGTCAATTTTATTCCAAAACGTGTTGCACATTCACTGGAAGGATTGCACTGTATTGCCCACAAGATGGCTGAGAGTCCACAAGACGGCCCTTAAGGAATTTGAAGAAGTGATACCAATTGTAACCTGTATATGTTCATATACATGAACATGGCTGTTATATCTGTGCTTTCCTGCTTTAGAAAAAAAAACAATTGCAGAATTTAATGAGCGATATGAATTCGAAGTAAACAACACAAATTATATGTAATAATATTTTTTTTATTAGAAAGTACAATGGGTTTGTGACATTACATAAGATTGGTATGTTTACATTGTTGCAAAGCCACTAACACACATAGCGTTTCGGGCAGATGTTAATCTGTTAATAATGTTTGTTGGCTTGGTATACCTTCTGTTCTTACTTGATTTGTTGAGTGTTGGTAAAAAAAAATAATAAACAAATAGTATTCTTCTAACTAAATAAAAAAAAAACTGGTAAGAGACATGTGTAGATTTGTAGACTAATGTTTACAAACATCTTCTAACATGACACGAGTCACAGGGATCTCTCGAAACATCTGATGTTATGTTTGATCAACTGAACTCCTAACTGGTCACATTAAAGCGTGATGTTGACAATGACAATTGTAAATAGTTTCCAAATCTTAAACAAAAACTGGCAGCCCTTGAAATTTACGAGAAAACGGACATTCCAAGCACTTCAGATATGATAAATCCAACTACTAAATAACTTTTTTCCTAAGTACAGGTCCTGTAAAGAAACTAAAAAAAAATCCATAAACGCAGACAATGTAACATTAGACAAATTTAATTTATTAAATTTTTTATATTAATCTGCCCCCTTTCCCTTCTAACTCTCCCTTTTTCCCGCTTCTCTTTCTCCTCTTCCTGCCCAAGCAGGCAGGTGTGTAGCCCCGGACTACTGTTGGTGCTCGCAGGGCTACGGAGGCCCGGATTGCAGCGGTTACAGCTGTGACGTTATCCCAAGCCAGCTCCTACACGCCTATGTGACAATGAGGTACGTCGTGGCTTTTCTGATGGGGCCACATGTCAATGGTTGGGTTTATTGACATCATGGCTGGGTTTACTGATGTCATAGCTGGGGGTTTACTGACGTCACAAGGCCTCGGCACAGCAACTTTAGTATAATTTTTTATATATATAAATGGTTTTTCAAGAAATGTTAGTACTAGGTTAGGAAGCTGGGTTGTAGATTTATGGAGCAAATTACCGGATAACATAATAGGCTTGGTATCACTTGACTCTTTCAAGAGCTATTATTAATGTGTATGAATGAGTTTGAGTGGATATAAATTATAGCAGACTCGTGTGGATTATTTTTTTTTTTTTTTGCAGGTTTCTGTATTTTTGTTCATATAAGTTTTTTTTTGCGAATAAAGCCCCGTGAATGTCTATAATTTTATGTATTCGTGAGAGGAAATCATTTATATTTGGAGAAGATTAAGATACAATTGTTAACAGCATTCCCATGATGGCTCCTGACGCATAAACTATTGTTGCCCTTTCGTTTATGCCTAAATAATAAAAAATTTAACCATTTTCTTAAATTATTTGGTTCTGATCCGTCCTAGGGAAAGAGAGTTAGATCCTTTAAACCCTCTTTCGTTGAGAGTTGACTTAAACTCTCTCTCTCTCCCTTAAACTCTCCCTTGTTATATATCTTGTGTTCCTCTCTCAGGCCGACTCTCCTGACGGCGGAGTGCCCGGAGAACACGATGTTTCCCCACGGGGAGATCCGACTCGTCTTGACCTGCGACAACAACACCTGGACCTTCCCGCCGCCCTACGTATCCACCTCCTTCTTCGGGTGTTCCCCCTCCTGCAGCTCCGCCTGTCACAACGGAGGCACCTGCGTCGCTCACGACCTCTGCAACTGCCCGCCTGGTTTCTTCGGCCACCGCTGTCAGGAGGTGAAGTGTCTGGAACCGGTTCCCTACATCGAGAACGGCAGATTATCCTTCGTGTAAGTTCTCCCTTATCCGAATGAGGTGTGAGGGGAACATCGAGAGTAAAAGATGGAAAGACAAATGGAGGAAAGAAAGAAAATGGAGTAAGGTAATGATGAGGAGAAAGCGCAAGGTCAGTACGATTATACAGCCGAGGAGAGGAGGAGAAAGGAAGAAAGACGAGGAAAAGGGTAGAATAGAAGAGAGTGAGAGAGTGAATGAGAATATATTTAAAAAAAAAATAAGCTGGTAGAAAAGGGAATAGAAATTAGGAGAGAGAATATAGGGGAGAGGAGAAGGGATATAGAGGAAGGCACAACAAGGGTGGGGGGGGGGGGGAGCTGACAGATGGAGTAAGCAGGACAGGTTGGCCAAACAAAGTAGACCCATGTACCCACTTTCTCCTTATTAGCAGACCCAATCACTTGGACTGGTCGGTACAGCAGAGGCCTTGCTTCTTGCAGGTTGGCATTTAATCCCCAGCCGATGTTCCAGATCCTTGTTCTCTTATTCTATTGAAAGTAGTATAGAGACATGCAGTCTTAGCACTCTCCCCATAATTAACTTATTTTTATTAACCGATTCTAAACAAAAAGTCTAACTATTCAATGCATTAACAAAACCATTTAGCTTCTCGGCCACTCGGCTGACCTAATACTCTGGTCTCCTGCAGCGATGACAGCGTACTGGTCAGCTGCGGCGCCTCCCACGACAACAATGCCAGTAGGAGCTTCTGGATCCACTGCGTGAAGGGTATATGGACTCCAGAGCCCTCAACGGACGCCTTCTGCGACTCTGTCTGCTCCGCCCCCTGCGACCCTATCTGCTCCACCCCCTGCAGAAACGGGGGTAGTTGCGTCACCCCTGGCAAATGCAAGTGCCTGACAGGGTTTACTGGGGCGCTGTGTGAGGAGGAGGAGGAGGAAGTGGTGGTCCAAATGCAGTGCATTGTACCGCCTGCCCTGATGCAGGTTGCAGATGTTGTTTACAAGTGAGATTTGGGGATCAGATGGTGTTTGTTTAAAAGTAGATTTGTGGATTGAGAGGGAGATTGTATGTACATCTGTGCGTGGAGACTTACTTGTCTTCGTTTCCTGAGAATTCAGTTTCGGCTCCTGGGTTCCATCACTTACCATTCAGTCGATCAGTGTTCATGTAACTTAATCCTGTGAATTCTATCTTGCCTGTTTCGAATCCGTTTGAAGATTATATCCCTACTGATTCTTTGCAGAAGCTATTCCTCTTACTAGCAGGATATTGAATTAGATTCTTCCATTACTTCATAGTGTCCATATTCGGGGGCTTAGTTTCCGTGTCCCCTCTTTAAGGGGCTTTTCAATATGATTTGGTAGAGTTTCTCCTTTATCTTGCCACATTCTGATCTCGGCCTCCCTTTTTACTTGTCTCAATTTTGTTTGGTTTATTTTCCATACTTTTAAATTTGCCTTTTCACTCTTTGAAACTTTTACCTTACTGTTTCCTCCTGCTTTGGCTTCTTGCTGAGCGAAGGTCATTAAACTCTTTTGTTTTTATCTTGTTGTTGGTGTTATCTTTATTTTAAGGTCATATATTTTGTGATACTCTGCCTAAACAATTTCACACCTACTCATCCTGTACCAAAAGCCATGTTTATTCTCTCCCTCTCGTGCCCTTAGCAAGGGCGCTCTCACCTTTAGGTGCCTGGAGGGCTACTTGCTGCACCACCACCCGAGTATACCCAATGCCACCTTGACCTGTCTTCACGGCACCTGGGACACGCCACCTGGCTGGTCCTGGGACAAGGTGTGCCAACCTATCTGCGAGCCGGAGTGCCAGGGTGGGGGTATTTGCGAGAGACCTGGTCAGTGTGTGTGTCCGGATGGCACCTATTCTCCGGTCTGCGAGGTGGCATTTGACTGTCGGTTCCCCCCAGTCATCGCAAATGCCTCGTCGGTGAAGATCAAGTGAGTGTGTACATTTCCTCTCGATAGTGAGGCGTCTAGGTGAAGCGTCAGAGTAATTGTGCACCTTGTTGTATTTTAACCTTTGAGTGTAATTTCTGATACCAATATTTGACCTTGATTGTAGGGCTTGGAGTTACCCCAGTAGCACCATCTGGACAGGTGGCTCTATTAGAGCCAGCTGTCCAGATGGGGCGCACGGTTCTAGTCACATATTTCACTACTCACCCCTGGAGAGAATAGATCATTTCATCAGCACGACGCGTTATGGCTAAGAGAATAGCTTAACATTAGGGTATGTGGGTTGTTTCATTATATTTTTTGGTTAGGGGTTTTGCCAAACCTACCTAACATGCATATACCACTTAATGAAAAGGATTGAGATCCTTCATGGTTTCGCTATAACCTTTGACCTTCCCACAGTGACCACCTGGCTAGGGTCACGTGCCACACGGGTCACGCGACGTTGGGAGGCTCCAGGGTCAACCTCATGCAGTGTGTTGACGATCACTGGGTGCCGGCGAGGCCCTCTGTCGTCACCGCCACCGACCTGGCCTGCTACCCTCGGTGTCGCTCCCCGTGCCAAAACGGCGGTCAGTGCCTGGGTTCCAACAGGTGCCAGTGCCCTAGTGGATACGGAGGGGCGTGGTGCCAGTATAAGGCTTGTGGGATTTTCCCTCTTGTCGTGCCCAACGCCTCCATAACCTTCAGGTAACGTCTCTCGTCTGTGGGCAGCATCTGCTGCATCATCTGAGTACTTTACAAGAGTTTAAAAATAAAAACTGTTTTTTTGTAGTTATTATTTTGGTGTTTATCCGGGCCATTCTCTCGAGCGTTAATAACTGAACACAAAATTTTGTACTAAAATTGTCCGAACCTAACCTACACGCCACATACACCCTATACATCTACACCCCACCTACACCCTGCTTTCACTTCTCAATGCATTCCTCAGTGATCAGCCCAAGAACAACTCTGGCTACATTCAATGCGAGAAAGGCTTCAAGCTGGCCACAGGCGAGGTTGGGTCGTCGGTAAGGTGCAGCTCTGATGGTTCCTGGGTGTTCGGGGAGGAGGAGGAGGTGCTGGGGGACGTGTCCTGTGCGGCAGAGTGCTTCCCGCCCTGCCTCAACAGGGGCCGCTGCGCCTCTTGCAACTTCTGCCAGTGCCTGGAGGGCTTCTCTGGCCCCCGCTGCCAGTACAGTGAGTCCAGGGGGAGCGTAGTGTATGAATCTGTTTATACTGTTTGATTTATTATAATTCATTTTGTCGCGGGACAGACAGCTAGCGTGTGTGTGTGTGTATATATATAATATATATATAATATGTTAGGTTTGTATGGAGGAGTCCCATCCTTCCCCCAAGGTCGAACTACTGACCCTTCCCAGCATGTAACCCCGCCACAAGATGACCAACTCTTTGGTATTTGTATTTACTGCTAGATGAACAGTGGTATTAGGTGATAGTGTAGTAATTGAGTCTGATAGGAAAATATTATACACGCGTGTCTGTGTGGCTAATAGTTATATAGTGTGAAAGTTATACAACAGTTGCACAACACTTGTAAATTCAAGTGTTGTGAATTTAAAAGCTGCCACTTATGAGCATCGCCAAAACCTTCTTTTAGAGTTTACGTAATACTATTTCAAGGTTTAGAGTAATTAAAGACTAGTAGTTTTATGATGTTTTCTCACCTTTTGTCCTCTAATACACAGCAGGAATTTGACATAGATAACACCAGTTTTCCCCCAGAGCTCAGCAAATACTGTACCGTGCAGGGTACAGCTTGACTGTCCGGGGTCTGCGGTGCATCTTTCCCTTCCTGCACAAGGACCGGTGGTACCACGGGTGTACCTCCATTGACGGCGCGTCCCCGACCTGTCCCACCGCTACGGACGACCTGGGACATCCCACGGACTGGGACTTCTGCATTCTTGCTGTTGGTAGGGGATAACTGACTCATCAGTGAGCTAATTGAAAATGATTTATCAGTTCATATTCGTATTTAATACATTTTAAACTTGTTTAATAGGACTTTTGACAATAAATGTCATGGGAAGGATTCGTGTTGATTTTCACATGTGCAGTTGCATGTTCTCTTCTTCTTTATATCATTGAATTGGAATTACTTTTCAATATTAACATTCAAACATAAGTGTGGGAAGCACTTTATTTAATAGAATTTGTGAATACATATTTAGATTACTAAATTCTCAAATAGGGATGATTACCTCCTCAGGAGAGAAGCAAGCGGTGGTGACGGATGGCGGACACTTCTGTAGCTTTCCTTACATAGTGAACGGCACGAGGTACAACTCCTGCGTCAGGCTGGAGGGTCAGCACAAGGAGGATGCAAGATTCGCGTGTCCTGTGAGTCTAAGCCACGCTGGGGAGCCTGTAGAGTGGGACTACTGCAACATGAATCTTGGTGAGTCTTGACTCCAGAGGGCGGGAGGTTATCTTGAGGTTATCTTGAGATGATTTCGGGGATTTTAGTGTCCCCGCGGCCCGGTCCTCGACCAGGCCTCGACCCCCCCCAGGAAGCAACCCGTGACAGCTGACTAACACCCAGGTACCTAATTTACTGCTGGGTAACAGGGGCATAGGATGAAAGAAACTCTGCCCGTTGTTTCTCGCCGGCGCCTGGGATCGAACCCAGGACCACAGGATCACAAGTCCCGCGTGCTGTCCGTTCGGCCGACCGTGTGAGGGAGGCAAAGGGGGAGGTCTGAGGGGACACTTATATCCATGGCCATCCCCGCACAGGTCTCGACGAGGTCTTGACAACGGCGTCGGGCAAGACCTGCATCTTCCCCTTCATCCATCTTGGACGCTGGCAAACGACTTGTGTGAGGGACGGCGACCACCCTGCTTGGTGCGCCACGAAATTGGCAAGAGACGGTACTCCGCTCGAGGTCAACGTCTGCTGGTACGACAAAGGTAAGTCCCGACTTGTGCCTGCTGTTTCGACATAGATATGTCTAATCACTGTAATCACCGATTGCTGTTTCGCCAAGGATAAGTCTCAAGTCAATGCTGGTGCAACAGGGCTAAATCCCCATAGACACCTGCCGAAAGAGAGTTGGGTAAAGTACATACCATCTTCAGTGATTGCTCGCTCAATACCTACATCAGTTTTTGTGTCTTGACCTCATCCATATCCTGTTTTGTCCCTTTTCTCGCCTTCCTGAGCTTCTTGACCTTGACTCGTAACCCCAGGACTCTTAGCCACTCTTAGCCTCCTCTTCCTCCTGGCCTCTCGCCTGACCCCTTTCTCTTTCTTTTTACTACAGCTTCGTCCTACATTCACTGCTCTTCATCCGACCTCCACCTCTTCTTAATCTCGTAACCCTAAAATTGTCCTTATCAGTGGCCACTTCTACACATTTCACCTTCATTTCTCCCTCATATTTCATTATTATCTTTCAAACTTAAGTCACTCGTTCCCACGCGCGTGGAATTTTCCTTCCCTCTCGATATCTATCTTCATGTTCTTTGTTTTCTCTTGGCCTCTCCCTTCTTTTGCCAAGTTATCTATGAGCCATTTCCCTCTGGCCAGGCTACGAGAAGGTGGCGGTGACGGAGGAGGGAATACCGTGCGTGTTCCCTTTTGTCTACCATGGTGTCAAGTGGTACTCCTGCGTGACCTCCGGGAGCATCCTGTGGTGCGCTACCCGGGTCGCTGACCACACCCTCGCCCCGCTCTCCTGGGGCGTCTGCATCTCCCATAAAGGTAGGAAGAGGTGCTCGGGGTGTTTGGAGCAGACAGTATAGCTCTTTGCTTGGTGTAGGAATGTTTAATATGTGACGTTAACTCTTGTGTTTCATGTCGCATCTTTTGTGCGGTTTTGATTAGTACAATAAAGAGAAATTCTGGGTTTTTAACTCTCGATCACTGCTTGAATAGAATCGGCAATTTATATGGAACACACTTAAGTATCCAATGACCTTTAGTCAGCAGTCGGACAGTGGACATTGAACGAGTGTCGTGATGTGATTGATACGTGACGTATCACACGTGATAGGTCAAAAGTTTTGTCATGGACCACGTGTCAGAGCTGGTATGTGTCCGGAGACGACTTGCTGTGAAAGTTCGTGACTGCATAGTGAGGCTATGAGTTTGGTTTTAGTATTTGTGTGTAAAATGTTGACAGATGAACAGACTTATGTTTGAAAACTCAAGGAGAGGGACATAATGGAGACACAGAGAGATTACAACAAACATCAAAAATTACTGAGCCAGTTATAGAAATTAGTGGCATTAATATTACTTTTGTTGTTTTATTGCTAAGTGTCCGGCACTCCTTGATCTTGTCCTCGACAGGGTGCAGCGACCAGTACCAACCGCTGGCGGCCATGACACTGCCTCCTTGTGAATGACTTCCAAGGGAGACGTGAGGGAATATAAGTGATATCGACACAATGCTGGTGCGAGGAGACCCATCTCTCACCCTGGTGGCAGTCAGTGAGCAAGAGTCTACAGAAAGTGATATGAACACTCACACACAAGTGAACTGAACTAGAAATGGGGGTAGTGAAGAAACCCTCCATCCGTAAGATAAGTGCTTAATAAGAGTAGCTTGCACCTGATATTTAAGGTCTGGGACCCAAAAGCTGAATACCACTCTCTGCAGACCACCACCACCCAGTTTATTGCATTCTCTACATTGAATCAATGTTTGTGTAAGGTTGGTTGAAATGCCTCCCCACATGCTGGATAGTTTGTTGATGAATATCCGTAATTGTTCTGGACTACAGTGCCTTCTACCGTGATCTTGACCCCCTCCCCCCCCCAACCCACCCCTATACCTGCTTTATCTACTTTGTCACTACCCGCGGACCCGAGAGTCCCACACAACACCCAGCCAGGACCGAACCTGGGAGGGGACCAGATGGGACATCCGCCAGGAACCCGAACCTTTGTTTTCTTACGGGTTATTCATGCTCGTGCCACCTCTTGGGTGGTTTAATCTTCATCAGTCAATCAATTTGTCAATTTCCCTCATGATCTTGTGTTATCATGTCTTTCCTCTCCTCCAGTGTGATGAGGTCCAGTTTAGTCAGTCTTTCTTCATAGCTCAATCCCTTCAGCTCAGGAAAGAGCCTCGTCGCATATCCTTGGACCTTTTCTAGTTTGTTCTTGTTCTTTGTCCGAAGTTTCCAAATATATCTGCAATGAATTATACAAGCTCTCTCTCTCTCTCCTGACAATTGAAATTAGTTGACCAGACCACATACTAGAAGGTGAAGGCACGACGACGTTTCGGTCCGTCCTGGACCATTCTCAAGTCGATTGAGAATGGCCCAGGACGGACCGAAACGTCGTCGTCCCTTCACCTTCTAGTGTGTGGTCTGGTCAACATACTTTAGCCACGTTATTTTGACTCATCGCCTGCAATTGAAATTAGTTTTGTATCCTCTGCAAACTCTGATGTATAGACACCATGTGTAGGATGTATGCAACGCAACCTGTGTCTCCTGGTGTCTCGGTGTTCTCGAATTGCAGAGGATTAGCCTTGCTTATGACAGAGACATACAGTCTCCGTGGTGTAGTGGTAAGACACTCGCCTGGCGTTCCGCGAGCGCTATGTCATGGGTTCGTATCATGGCCGGGGAGGATTTACTGGGCGCAATTCCTTAACTGTAGCCTATGTGTACTTGGATGATAAAACGATTCTTCGCGGCAGGGGATCGTATTCCAGGGACCATAGGATTAAGGACTTGCCCGAAACGCTACGCGTACTAGTGGCTGTACAAGAATGTAACAACTCTTGTATATATCTCAAAAAAAAAATCTCAAACAAAAAACACAGAAAATAGGATCCAATGAAATACGGATTAAGCTTAAGAGACAGTTTTTTATATTTTTGATATGGTAAGATATGTTAATAACAAATCAAGGCAGAATATCATGTAGTTTCTAAAAATTTAGGTACAGAGCTGCTGGAAATTTACATACAAAATATCAAATGGTTCCCATCGTTTGACTTATTGCTAATGTTACTGCAACAACACCCTGGCCAGTGACAATTAAGCTCATTGCTTAGTTTAAGCGCCGTTCCGTTGTTAGTTGTTAAAATTGTTTCTATTGTCATTAATGAATGCACTTAATTGTTGTGCACAAAGATACCCGTGTATGGGCACTGAACCGCTGATTTTCGGTGGGAAGAGCTGCAAGGACAGATTTGTACAACATATCCGGATTCTTGTTAAGTAGAACGGGGTGGCGTTTTGATCAGCGAATCCGGATTTGTTGACACAATTATACAGAGCAAATGCCCGAGTTACAAATTAAGATTACACGACTTTGAGGTCGAAATTACTGAAAAAAAGTGCTAACCTCTCTAGTCCAAGGAGGTAATTAATACTCTGAAAGCCACAATATACAAGGTAATACGGTAAACTAAGTCGGTGAATACGCGGGATACACTTCTTTCAATTAATATAAAGATGGGTGACGCTTCTCCCGCCGGGGGCTGCCGTGATACGCCTCTCCATGCGATAGTTCTCTTGAGATGATTTCGGGGCTTAGAGTCCCCGCGGCCCGGTCCTCGACCAGGCCTCCTTTTTGTTACAGCCCCCTCCCCAGGAAGCAACCCGTAACAGCTGTCTTAACTCCCAGGTACCTATATACTGCTAGGAAAACAGGGCATCAGGGTGACAGGAACTTTTTGCCCATTTGTCTCCGCTTCCACCGGGGATCGAACCCGGAACTTCGGGACTACGAATCCGAAGAGCTGTCCACTCAGCTGTCAGGCGCCCATGTGTCCCCCGCGAGTGTGTTCAGTATTGAAACCCAGTCAAATTATACACCCTATTTCCTCTTTGTTCAACTCTTTGTTATACTCGCACATGCTACGCAACTGTTAGACTATCGCATACAACGGGTCCGTCTAACTACCACAAGCTTCACAAAGCATCCTGGCAATACGTTAGTTATGAATAAATATGATATGTTAGGTTAGGCTGACCTAACCTAACCTAACCGACACTTGGATCGTCGACTTGATTTGGCGTCACCAGCTCTTTATTTTCGTCTAATTTCTTTATAAAAAGATACTTTTTCAGATTAAATTTTTTTTTGTGTTGTACATTCAGTACCAAGATTATAATAAGTAAATATATCATATTTATTCATTACTAACGTATTGCCAGGAAGCTTTGTGAAGCTTGTGTAGCTTGTGGTAGCTTGTTGTAGCTTGTGTAGCTTGTGGTAGCTTGTGGTAGCTTGTGGTAGCTTGTAGTAATTAGACGGACCGTATACAACACCTCTCCCTTCATACACCCGAGTCACGTATATAGAAGGCTTACGAGATGTATACGCTTGTATCTAAATATATTTAATTTCAAAATACCAAAGAGGGATACATTATGTGTATATGCGAATCTATCCAACACACGCACGCCAAAAACTATACCTGGAAGCCAAAATTGTATAGAGTTTTCGTATATTATTGATCAAAGTTGTTAATTGAGACCTTTTATTGGTAAAACTTGTTCAGTAATAATTTTTTTTATGCAATAATGTATTTGCTGCATTTTATGGTACGGAGATTAAACGTCATGAGATTACATGAGGAAATTTGAATGAAACTAATGTGAAGGGTCAGAGGAAAGACATTGGGAACAGAGAAAGAGGGAGCAGCAGGATTAGAGGAGAAGGGAAAGAGGAAGTAGGGTTAAATGCAAGTTAATAAAAACACGAAAGAAAATGAAGACAAGCAGAAGCAAATGAAGGAATAAGCTGAAAAGATGAGATGACAAAAAATAAGGTTGAAGTGAATGAAGAGTTAAATAAACATAAGAGCAAAGATGTTGTGAAAGACAAAAATAAAGAAAACAAGATAACGGAATATATTTAGCAAGTTGCAGAATGCTGAACAAAATATCCCCCCCCCTCCCCCCTCCCCCCTCCCCCAACACCCCATCTTTACCCCTCAGTCCAGAGAGCGCTAAAACTCTGGTTTCATTTTTCTATCATGTTAACACCTTACCAAAGTTGGTGTTTAAGATTCAGCAACTGGGAACAAAAAGTTGCAAGTTGCAAGTAGCACGGGCTATGGTGAGCCCGGAGTGGACTTGCCTGGCACAGGAGCGGGGCTGTAACTCTCCTTACCAAAGTACAATACACAATAAGTGAATAATACAATAAGTGAAATTATACTCGCACACAAGGCAGGAAGGTTAGGTGTAAAACAGTCTTTGTAATATATTGGTTCATGGATACGAGTGCAATTACGGGCTATTCATGCCCATGCCACCTCTTGGATTGCCTAATCTTCCGTCAATCAATCTCTTCATCAACATCTTGCACTGTAATAGCCATAAAGTACAAAAGGAAACTACAGAGGTTCATGTACCAATATTACAGAAACGTTGTTTTGCACCTAACCTTCCTGCCTTTTTGTGTTGGTATAATTTTCAGTGATTTGTACTTTTGGTAAGATGTTGATTAACATGACCGCGCTCTAATCAACTCTGGGTTTCATTTTTTCTTCGTGGTTAAATTTTTATATATATGATTATATGCGAACAAGCCTGAATGGTCCCCAGGCATACATGCAACTGAAAACTCACACCCCAGAAGTGACTCGAACCCATACTGCCAGGAGCACTTTGAAACTGATTAGGTGCCCTGTACACCGGTTGCAAAGTGCTCCTGGCAGTATGGGTTCGAGTCACTTCTGGGGTTTGAGTTTTCAGTTATATGATTACAGTATATGAATCATTTACAAATATTTATGAAAAAGTATTTATTTTCTAAACCATAGTAGTTCTTGTGCTGACCCAAGAAACAGATTTAAATAGTTTCTAATGAAGAGCTTCAGAGCTTTATGATAATGTTCGTCTTTCATATACAAGCAATAATACGCCTCGATATTTGTTCACAGATTCGGATAGTTTTCTGTCATAAAGATTCGGACAGTTGTCTGTCATAATCCTGTTGTTGGTACGGTGATATGTAGCCAACAGTGAATGTATTAGTTGGGTCACACTAACCCACATTGGGTATATCAGTAGGGCGCCACATCCTACAATGTGTTAGTAGAACTATACATAGCCTACGATAAGTATATTAGTTGGGGGAGACGCACAACCTACAGTGTATCAACATGGGGCCTCATATAACCTAATATTAGTAAATTAGTTGGACCACTCATAACCTACAATCGGATTATTTGTAGTGCATTCACACACAAACACTCTACATAACATCCTTACACTCTCTAGAAATGGGCGAGAACAGCCTCTCCCTTTTATGTACAAATCATATATATACTGTATATGCAACAGAAACTGCGTAGTACAAATTACTTATCGTTTCATGTACAAAAACTGGCGATACGCAAGCCAGTCTAATGGCCTGAGATGATGACTCGACCATCGTAGTTAAGTCAGGCCCCCTCCCCTCTCGGAATCATGGCCTCAGGAAGACGAGTTTGAGGGCAATGCAGCAACTTATATTCACTAGAGTTCCAGGTTACCAAACTTGACCCCAGGTCCATTCCAAGCTGTCTTGGAATCAATCGACTCGAGAATGGTCCAGGATGGACCGAAACGTCGTCGTCCCTTCACCTCCAAGCTGGCCTAACTTGACCCAGGGCCACTATAGACCTAACTAGACACAGGGCCACTCCAAGGTGATCTAAGAAGACCCTGGGGACACTCCCAGGTGACATATAGCTAGTCCCATATCCACTCCAGGATGACCTAGCGGGTCCCAACTCCATTCCAAGATGGTCCTTTGCTGGGCTTGACCTAATTACAATTCCATCTGGATCCAACTCCATTCCTAAGTCAATTAGGTGGAAAATACCAGCTTTCCCTCCACTTATAAGTAATTGTGATGAACGATATTCGTTCACTCCAAATGAGCTAAAGGACACACATTTGACTTTACTACACTCGAAGGTGACCTACAATGTTAAATGTCCTAAATAGACTTTGCTTTCCTAACTCCTCATTCAAGCAAACTTCTTGACCTTACTATACTCGACCTAATGCCACATATAGATGACTTGGATTAAAGTTCAAGTGAACACGAATGACTTAGGTTCACCAAATAGTCTTTTTCATTTAACCAGGCTTCAACCTCGATTGACTTCGATGGCAGTTCATACCACTTGATTGATATATTTGACCTCTGACCTTGCCTAAAATTGATTTAACCTTACTTAAAAGCCTTGCCAGAGGTTAGGCAGACAATGATCATGAAGTGTGTTGATTATAGGTTGTTGAATTTTCAAGATTTGTTTGTTTGCATGTTGTTTACTGTTCAATTGGTTTGTTTTGCATGTACTAAGAGGTTGATTGTTTGATCCTCCCTTATATTGGTAATTTATAATCATTTATTCAATTTTTTGTTTCACACTGCCCAAAGTTTTACTTTCATTCCTGATTCTATTACAGACTGTTTACATTGTACTGCAGTTCTTTACATTGTATTCCAACTGTTTACATTGTACTGCAGTTCTTTACATTGTATTCCAACTGCACTAATGCAGCTGGTTATATTATACAGCAGCTGTTTATATTAAAGCTTATATTTCAGATATTTACATTGCACTACAGCTGTGTAAATGGTACAGCTGTTTATAATAAATTGTAGTTGTTGATACTGTATTGCCGTTTATTTACACAAGTTATTTTGTATTACGCTGCAGCTGTTTTACACTGTATTGCAGCTGTTTTACATAGTACATCTGTTTTACATTGTATCTCAGGTGTTGTGTAATCGTTGTTCACGAGGTTGTAGCAGCAGCAGATGGTTGTTGTGGTTGTAGATTCAGAGACTCGGAACAAAAGGGTGGTGGAGAGCAGAAGCGCGTCCGCACGCGCTCACATCAACCTCTGTCAAAGTTAACAAAACAGCATTAGCAACTTGAATGTACAGTATATTAGGCCACGGGCCCGACACATAACTGAATACCATTCGTATTCACAAATAGTAATATTTGTTATTAATACACAAATCACACTAATACATAATTGAGAAAGTTGGAGCAACAAGGTTATTCAAATCGGAGATCATAGCACCCCCAGCAGCTCGGCTGGAAGTTTTATAAACGCTGGTTCGAGTCACTTCCAGTGCTCCAATTAACTTTCTAATAATAATACAGTAATAATATAAAACATTAAAGAGTATATTATTTAAAATTGAGAAAGAATGACTTGAGAAACAGCAACAAAAGTACAGACCTATGTCCAGTAGGCTGTGTAACACTAATCAAGAATGAGAGAATCGCAATGAATGGCGTCGCAGCCTATTGCTATAGTCTCTCTTAAAAACAAGAAAATCAGCGTAACCAATATGTTATTTTTGTGAGTTTAGTAGGTGAAGGTGGGACAGTTCATGTGACCTCAAGGTGACCCCAAGCAGGGTCAACGATGCTGTTAATAGAGATTTTATCTATGCTAATTGGGGGGGGGGGATTGTTATGCAATTACTAATGCTGGTAATTATGCTCAGAGAGCATTGTGTTGAATATTACTGTTTTGTTGTTTTAGATTTGGCTACTGAGAACGAAGTGTCCATGTAGCACGGGCTATGGTGAGCCCGTAATTCTTCTGTTGATTTGGCAGGTGAGGTGTAGCTTGTCAGGTAACAGAGGTGTAGTAGTCAGGTGTAGCTAGAGAGTTATCTCGGGAATAATCAGGTGTGTCTTGAGAGAGAAGTTAGGTGTAGGAAGATGGCTTAATTAATTATATGTAGATCAACATACCATGCAAGTCATGTTTTAAGTCCTATATAGTATTACAAGTAAGCGTGGTATAGTGTGATTGACAAGTCAGATGTTGTCGGCTGTAACATGTCATAAATGTCAGATGTAGTCATAACTCGTTGTGATTTCTGTGTGTAATGAAGTAAGGGCGAAGAGGGAGAACGGCCTATTGACATAGCTCGAATGCATGGAGGTTGTGTAAAAACCCTGGTTTGTGCCTCGGAGAGGCTACAGGATCCAGTAAGTTCAGTAGAATTTCGGTTTCAACTCTTTTTGACCATGTCGTAGCTTAGTCGATTAAGGCAGCGTTTGGGATGCTCCCGGACGTAGGTTCGAATCCTCGTCACAGCCCTTGTGGATTTGTTCACTCCTTGTGAATTTTGACTACATCTGATGAGTGTCATAATACATCTGACATACCTTTGATAAATCTGATTAGTTGTTTAATAGATGTTAGTCATTACATGAAAAGGATAATACAATCAAATGTCGCATAACAAGACCACCAGCTGTAAACAGGAGAGGCAAGATAACCAAGATAACTATAATCAGATTAACGTGATTTAATAATAATATTAAACTATTAGACCCTTAATCCTATATTAGTGACGTATAGTATAACAAAGCATCGTAGCAGAACAGTGGTTATATAGTGAAAATATTACAAGAATTGCAGAGTAACTGGATTTATACCAAAGGGGGATTATTCTCATTGCATGGGGATTTAAATCGGGATTATCTTTTAAGAGTAGTCTGTGTTTCCCGAACTCACGACTTACTTGGGGGTTTCCTTAGTGATTTTGTTAACGAAATGTCAACCAACGGCTCTTATAATCATTCCAGGTGTCCCACCTGAAAAATATGAGGAAGGGGGCATGTTGTTGATGGAGACTGGTGTACAGACACTGGGTATAGAGGTACAGGTGTACAGACACTGGGTATAGAGGTACAGGTGTACAGACACGGGTATAGAGGTACAGGTGTACAGACACGGGTATAGAGGTACAGGTGTACAGACACGGGTATAGAGGTACAGGTGTACAGACACGGGTATAGAGGTACAGGTGTACAGACACTGGGTATAGAGGTACAGGTGTACAGACACGGGTATAGAGGTACAGGTGTACAGACACGGGTATAGAGGTACAGGTGTACAGACACTGGGTATAGAGGTACTGGTGTACAGACACTGGGTATAGAGGTACTGGTGTACAGACACTGGGTATAGAGGTACTGGTGTACAGACACGGGTATAGAGGTACAGGTGTACAGACACGGGTATAGAGGTACAGGTGTACAGACACGGGTATAGAGGTACTGGTGTACAGACACTGGGTATAGAGGTACAGGTGTACAGACACGGGTATAGAGGTACTGGTGTACAGACACTGGGTATAGAGGTACTGGTGTACAGACACTGGGTATAGAGGTACAGGTGTACAGACACTGGGTATAGAGGTACAGGTGTACAGACACTGGGTATAGAGGTACAGGTGTACAGACACTGGGTATAGAGGTACAGGTGTACAGACACTGGGTATAGAGGTACAGGTGTACAGACACTGGGTATAGAGGTACAGGTGTACAGACACTGGGTATAGAGGTACAGGTGTACAGACACGGGTATAGAGGTACAGGTGTACAGACACTGGGTATAGAGGTACAGGTGTACAGACACTGGGTATAGAGGTACAGGTGTACAGACACTGGGTATAGAGGTACAGGTGTACAGACACGGGTATAGAGGTACAGGTGTACAGACACTGGGTATAGAGGTACAGGTGTACAGACACTGGGTATAGAGGTACAGGTGTACAGACACTGGGTATAGAGGTACAGGTGTACAGACACTGGGTATAGAGGTACAGGTGTACAGACACTGGGTATAGAGGTACAGGTGTACAGACACTGGGTATAGAGGTACAGGTGTACAGACACTGGGTATAGAGGTACAGGTGTACAGACACTGGGTATAGAGGTACAGGTGTACAGACACTGGGTATAGAGGTACAGGTGTACAGACACTGGTATAGAGGTACAGGTGTACAGACACTGGGTATAGAGGTACAGGTGTACAGACACTGGGTATAGAGGTACAGGTGTACAGACACGGGTATAGAGGTACAGGTGTACAGACACGGGTATAGAGGTACAGGTGTACAGACACGGGTATAGAGGAACTGGTGTACAGACACGGGTATAGAGGTACAGGTGTACAGACACGGGTATAGAGGTACAGGTGTACAGACATGGGTATAGAGGTACTGGTGTACAGACACGGGTATAGAGGTACAGGTGTACAGACACTGGTATAGAGGTACAGGTGTACAGACACGGGTATAGAGGTACAGGTGTACAGACACTGGGTATAGAGGTACTGGTGTACAGACACGGGTATAGAGGTACAGGTGTACAGACACGGGTATAGAGGTACTGGTGTACAGACACGGGTATAGAGGTACAGGTGTACAGACGCTGGGTATAGAGGTACTGGTGTACAGACACGGGTATAGAGGTACAGGTGTACAGACACGGGTATAGAGGTACTGGTGTACAGACACGGGTATAGAGGTACAGGTGTACAGACACGGGTATAGAGGTACTGGTGTACAGACACTGGGTATAGAGGTACTGGTGTACAGACGCTGGGGTACAGGGGAGCCAGTGTACAGATGCTGGGGTACAGGGGAGCCAGTGTACAGACGCTGGGGTACAGGGGAGCCAGTGTACAGACGCTGGGGTACAGGGGAGCCGGTATATGGATGCTGGGGTACAGAGGAGCCAGTGTACAGACGCTGGGGTACAGGGGAGCCAGTGTACGGATACACACGGGGGACAAGAACAAGGGGACACAGGTGGAAACTTAGTACCCAGATGAGCCACAGAGACGTTAGAAAGATTTTTTCAGTGTCAGAGTAGTTAATAAATGGAATGCACTAGGAAGTGATGTGGTGGAGGCTGACTCCATACACAGTTTCAAATGTAGATATGATAGAGCCCAATAGGCTCAGGAATCTGTACACCAGTTGATTGACAGTTGAGAGGCGGGACCAAAGAGCCAAAGCTCAACCCCCGGAAGCACAATTAGGAGAGTACACGGGATGAAGATTGTGTACATGAATGGGAAGAGGAAAAGGTGTACACATGAAAGGTATGAAACAATAAATGTAAACACACACAAACACAATATTTCTTCTGGAATATTCAACGCCAGTAAAAAGTCCTAATGAAGTCAGACAGACTAATCCTAGAGCTGATAGGTATGAGTTACGAGGAAAGATTGAAAGATTTAAACCTCGCACCTGTAGAAGAGAAATATAGTCTGGGGAGACATGATTACAACATATAACATTCTTACAAGAATATGCAGGACATTCAACGACATATTGGTAAAGAAGTAGGTACAGACTCCTTACTCCTCTTCAAATGGGTGTATGAAGCACTCAATAGCCTCGGAAAACTAGACACTAGTTGGCTAAATCAGATGTTTGAGATTCAGATTCAGATGTTTATTCAGGTAAGGTATATACATACAAGTGATGTTACATTAATGGATTGATATGCAAATGGTTGAGAGGTAAGACTCTAAAGCTCAATCTCCACAAACAAAAGCAGGTTAGCATACGTACAAACATACACATATACAATCTCTCTCACACACACACAGACAAGAATAACTTAAAATTAGTTGTTTAGGATTTATTGAACTCAAAACAATAACAGCAAACAAACGCACACAAACGCATGTTTGGACCTTGGACCCACCACAGGCAGAAAACTCAAGAGGGTCACGATTAAAGAAGACACACATGTGACAAACAACTATGATGGCTTCTATACAGTATATTAAGATCCCCACACACGCAAGTGGCTACGCCATATACTCCCACCAGAACATTATGATCTTGATTTTTTTATTTTATTTTATTTTTTTTATACGAACAAAATAAAACCCGCGATTCCTAAAGCCATAAGAGTCGAGAGGCCTGAGAAGGGAATCTCTTTCCTGTACTGATGAGCACTTGCGAGGCAAGGGGAGCACTTGCGAGGCAAGGGGAGCACTTGCGAGGCAAGGGGAGCACTTGCGAGGCAAGGGGAGCACTTGCGAGGCAAGGGGAGCACTTGCGAGGCAAGGGGAGCACTTGCGAGGCAAGGGGAGCACTTGCGAGGCAAGGGGAGCACTTGCGAGGCAAGGGGAGCACTTATTAAGAATGATGGGCGTATCTGGGACTGGATTGTTCAGAGAACCAATATTGATGGTGTACCTGTGGTGTGGAGGTTGCAAGTGTGACCTAACAAGGGTAGAGCTCGGTGCTGTGGGGCCCTAGCAAGGTGGAGGTCGGTGCTGTGGAGCCCTAGCAAGGTGGAGGTCGGTGCTGTAGGGCCCTAACATGGTGGAGATCGGGGCTGTGGAGCCCTAACATGGTGGAGATCGGGGCTGTGGAGCCCTAGCAAGGTGGAGGTCGGTGCTGTGGAGCCCTAGCAAGGTGGAGGTCGGTGCTGTGGGGCCCTAGCAAGGTGGAGGTCGGTGCTGTGGAGCCCTAGCAAGGTGGAGGTCGGTGCTGTGGGGCCCTAGCAAGGTGGAGGTCGGTGCTGTGGAGCCCTAGCAAGGTGGAGGTCGGTGCTGTAGGGCCCTAACATGGTGGAGATCGGGGCTGTGGAGCCCTAGCAAGGTGGAGGTCGGTGCTGTGGAGCCCTAGCAAGGTGGAGGTCGGTGCTGTGGAGCCCTAGCAAGGTGGAGGTCGGTGCTGTGGGGCCCTAGCAAGGTGGAGGTCGGTGCTGTGGAGCCCTAGCAAGGTGGAGGTCGGTGCTGTGGAGCCCTAGCAAGGTGGAGATCGGTGCTGTGGGGCCCTAGCAAGGTGGAGGTCGGTGCTGTGGAGCCCTAGCAAGGTGGAGGTCGGTGCTGTGGAGCCCTAGCAAGGTGGAGATCGGTGCTGTGGAGCCCTAGCAAGGTGGAGGTCGGGGCTGTGGAGCCCTAGCAAGGTGGAGATCGGTGCTGTGGGGTCCTAGCAAGGTGGAGGTCGGTGCTGTGGGGTCCTAACAAGGTGGAGATCGGTGC
Organism: Procambarus clarkii; assembly: GCF_020424385.1. NCBI lineage: Eukaryota > Metazoa > Arthropoda > Malacostraca > Decapoda > Cambaridae > Procambarus > Procambarus clarkii. Next base: position 22,770 of record NW_025561960.1, on the reverse strand, counting down.
TGTGGGGTCCTAGCAAGGTGGAGGTCGGTGCTGTGGAGCCCTAGCAAGGTGGAGGTCGGGGCTGTGGGGTCCTAGCAAGGTGGAGGTCGGTGCTGTGGGGTCCTAACAAGGTGGAGGTCGGTGCTGTGGGGCCCTAGCAAGGTGGAGGTCGGTGCTGTGGAGCCCTAGCAAGGTGGAGGTCGGTGCTGTGGAGCCCTAGCAAGGTGGAGATCGGTGCTGTGGAGCCCTAGCAAGGTGGAGGTCGGGGCTGTGGAGCCCTAGCAAGGTGGAGATCGGTGCTGTGGGGTCCTAGCAAGGTGGAGATCGGTGCTGTGGGGTCCTAGCAAGGTGGAGGTCGGTGCTGTGGGGCCCTAACATGGTGGAGATCGGTGCTGTGGGGCCCTAACACGGTGGAGATCGGTGCTGTGGGGCCCTAACATGGTGGAGATCGGGGCTGTGGAGCCCTAACAAGGTGGAGGTCGGTGCTGTGGGGTCCTAGCAAGGTGGAGGTCGGTGCTGTGGGGCCCTAACATGGTGGAGATCGGTGCTGTGGAGCCCTAACATGGTGGAGATCGGTGCTGTGGGGCCCTAGCAAGGTGGAGATCGGTGCTGTGGGGCCCTAACACGGTGGAGATCGGTGCTGTGGGGCCCTAACACGGTGGAGATCGGTGCTGTGGGGCCCTAACATGGTGGAGATCGGTGCTGTGGGGTCCTAGCAAGGTGGAGATCGGTGCTGTGGGGCCCTAGCAAGGTGGAGATCGGTGCTGTGGGGCCCTAACACGGTGGAGATCGGTGCTGTGGGGCCCTAGCAAGGTGGAGGTCGGTGCTGTGGAGCCCTAGCAAGGTGGAGATCGGTGCTGTGGGGCCCTAGCAAGGTGGAGATCGGTGCTGTGGGGCCCTAACACGGTGGAGATAGGGATAACAGGGCCCTAACAAGATAGGGCCCCACAGCACCGATCTCCACCGTGTTAGGGCCCCACAGCACCGATCTCCACCGTGTTAGGGCCCCACAGCACCGATCTCCACCGTGTTAGGGCCCCACAGCACCGATCTCCACCGTGTTAGGGCCCCACAGCACCGATCTCCACCATGTTAGGGCCCCACAGCACCGATCTCCACCGTGTTAGGGCCCCACAGCACCGATCTCCACCGTGTTAGGGCCCCACAGCACCGATCTCCACCGTGTTAGGGCCCCACAGCACCGATCTCTAACAAGGTAGAGATCGGTGCTGTGGGGACCTAACAAGGGTGGGGATGGGTAATGGTAGGGGACAATGGTTGGAGACCATATACCGAGTTAAGGACAGTTGTCGGGACGTTCCTGGTGTGATCATGATAGCATAGAATGTATCTGGTGTGGGGGGGCACATTTCTGCGGTGGTAGGCGTGTCGGATAGTACTTGGTGTAGGAGTGGCAGTGGGGGAGGAAGTACTTGGTGTAGGAGTGGCAGTGGGGGAGGAAGTACTTGGTGTAGGAGTGGCAGTGGGGGAGGAAGTACTTGGTGTAGGAGTGGCAGTGGGGGAGGAAGTACTTGGTGTAGGAGTGGCAGTGGGGGAGGAAGTACTTGGTGTAGGAGTGGCAGTGGGGGAGGAAGTACTTGGTGTAGGAGTGGCAGTGGGGGAGGAAGTACTTGGTGTAGGAGTGGCAGTGGGGGAGGAAGTACTTGGTGTAGGAGTGGCAGTGGGGGAGGAAGTACTTGGTGTAGGAGTGGCAGTGGGGGAGGAAGTACTTGGTGTAGGAGTGGCAGTGGGTGAGGAAGTACTTGGTGTAGGAGTGGCAGTGGGGGAGGAAGTACTTGGTGTAGGAGTGGCAGTGGGGGAGGAAGTACTTGGTGTAGGAGTGGCAGTGGGGGAGGAAGTACTTGGTGTAGGAGTGGCAGTGGGGGAGGAAGTACTTGGTGTAGGAGTGGCAGTGGGTGAGGAAGTACTTGGTGTAGGAGTGGCAGTGGGGGAGGAAGTACTTGGTGTAGGAGTGGCAGTGGGTGAGGAAGTACTTGGTGTAGGAGTGGCAGTGGGGGAGGAAGTACTTGGTGTAGGAGTGGCAGTGGGGGAGGAAGTACTTGGTGTAGGAGTGGCAGTGGGGGAGGAAGTACTTGGTGTAGGAGTGGCAGTGGGGGAGGAAGTACTTGGTGTAGGAGTGGCAGTGGGGGAGGAAGTACTTGGTGTAGGAGTGGCAGTGGGGGAGGAAGTACTTGGTGTAGGAGTGGCAGTGGGGGAGGAAGTACTTGGTGTAGGAGTGGCAGTGGGGGAGGAAGTACTTGGTGTAGGAGTGGCAGTGGGGGAGGAAGTACTTGGTGTAGGAGTGGCAGTGGGGGAGGAAGTACTTGGTGTAGGAGTGGCAGTGGGGGAGGAAGTACTTGGTGTAGGAGTGGCAGTGGGGGAGGAAGTACTTGGTGTAGGAGTGGCAGTGGGGGAGGAAGTACTTGGTGTAGGAGTGGCAGTGGGGGAGGAAGTACTTGGTGTAGGAGTGGCAGTGGGGGAGGAAGTACTTGGTGTAGGAGTGGCAGTGGGTGAGGAAGTACTTGGTGTAGGAGTGGCAGTGGGGGAGGAAGTACTTGGTGTAGGAGTGGCAGTGGGGGAGGAAGTACTTGGTGTAGGAGTGGCAGTGGGGGAGGAAGTACTTGGTGTAGGAGTGGCAGTGGGGGAGGAAGTACTTGGTGTAGGAGTGGCCGTGGGGGAGGAAGTACTTGGTGTAGGAGTGGCAGTGGGGGAGGAAGTACTTGGTGTAGGAGTGGCAGTGGGGGAGGACATCAATTTTGACCTGCCCGAAACGCTGCGCGTACTAGTGGCTTTACAAGAATGTAATTACTGTACTATCCAATGTATTCTCACAAACCCAATGTATCTTCTTGTATATATATAAATAAATAAATAAATAAATTATTGACCTGCCGTAGGATTGCAGCTTTTTTATTTTCTTCCCCACACTTGCTGCTCGTGCCAAGTTGGTCTCCCCCATCGTTATCACAGCCCACTAGATCATGCACTCCGATTGATGATTGATGAAGATTAAGCCACCCAAAAGGTGACACGGGCATGAATAGCCCGTAAGTGGTGGCCCTTTTGAGCCATTACCAGTATCAAGAGCTGATACTGGAGCTCTGTGGAGGTGCGACTGCACCCTGCGTGACGGGAGATGTCTCCCGGACCAAATGATGACCAAATGGTCTCATGCACTCCCTGCAAAACTTGTCTATATATCTCTTGCGGCCATCGGTCTTCGTTCGAATAATATTTATGATATATGCCAGGAGACGGATGAAGAGTAATGGATCTCTGATGCTCAAAAAGTATTCACTAAGCGTATTTAAAGGAACCTCTTAATTTGCTACGCGCAAATAAGGGACAACTTCAACTGTTTTGCCAAAAAGATATTGCGTGACGTGTCTCCAGTTCTCCTTTCAGAGATTACGAATGTCAGTTTTGCTTCATCTATGAAAAAGGGGCATTAATGCTTTTATGCTTTCACGCTTAAAAATCTCTTGCCCTCAAAGGTAATGGAGTTAGCAGTGTTGAATGCCAGAGATCGCCAGTGTTTGAAGCCTAGTACAGAGATCGCCAGTGTTTGAAGCCTAGTACAGAGATCGCCAGTGTTTGAAGCCTAGTACAGAGATCGCCAGTGTTTGAAGCCTAGTACAGAGATCGCCAGTGTTTGAAGCCTAGTACAGAGATCGCCAGTGTTTGAAGCCTAGTACAGAGATCGCCAGTGTTTGAAGCCTAGTACAGAGATCGCCAGTGTTTGAAGCCTAGTACAGAGATCGCCAGTGTTTGAAGCCTAGTACAGAGATCGCCAGTGTTTGAAGCCTAGTACAGAGATCGCCAGTGTTTGAAGCCTAGTACAGAGATCGCCAGTGTTTGAAGCCTAGTACAGAGATCGCCAGTGTTTGAAGCCTAGTACAGAGATCGCCAGTGTTTGAAGCCTAGTACAGAGATCGCCAGTGTTTGAAGCCTAGTACAGAGATCGCCAGTGTTTGAAGCCTAGTACAGAGATCGCCAGTGTTTGAAGCCTAGTACAGAGATCGCCAGTGTTTGAAGCCTAGTACAGAGATCGCCAGTGTTTGAAGCCTAGTACAGAGATCGCCAGTGTTTGAAGCCTAGTACAGAGATCGCCAGTGTTTGAAGCCTAGTACAGAGATCGCCAGTGTTTGAAGCCTAGTACAGAGATCGCCAGTGTTTGAAGCCTAGTACAGAGATCGCCAGTGTTTGAAGCCTAGTACAGAGATCGCCAGTGTTTGAAGCCTAGTACAGAGATCGCCAGTGTTTGAAGCCTAGTACAGAGATCGCCAGTGTTTGAAGCCTAGTACAGAGATCGCCAGTGTTTGAAGCCTAGTACAGAGATCGCCAGTGTTTGAAGCCTAGTACAGAGATCGCCAGTGTTTGAAGCCTAGTACAGAGATCGCCAGTGTTTGAAGCCTAGTACAGAGATCGCCAGTGTTTGAAGCCTAGTACAGAGATCGCCAGTGTTTGAAGCCTAGTACAGAGATCGCCAGTGTTTGAAGCCTAGTACAGAGATCGCCAGTGTTTGAAGCCTAGTACAGAGATCGCCAGTGTTTGAAGCCTAGTACAGAGATCGCCAGTGTTTGAAGCCTAGTACAGAGATCGCCAGTGTTTGAAGCCTAGTACAGAGATCGCCAGTGTTTGAAGCCTAGTACAGAGATCGCCAGTGTTTGAAGCCTAGTACAGAGATCGCCAGTGTTTGAAGCCTAGTACAGAGATCGCCAGTGTTTGAAGCCTAGTACAGAGATCGCCAGTGTTTGAAGCCTAGTACAGAGATCGCCAGTGTTTGAAGCCTAGTACAGAGATCGCCAGTGTTTGAAGCCTAGTACAGAGATCGCCAGTGTTTGAAGCCTAGTACAGAGATCGCCAGTGTTTGAAGCCTAGTACAGAGATCGCCAGTGTTTGAAGCCTAGTACAGAGATCGCCAGTGTTTGAAGCCTAGTACAGAGATCGCCAGTGTTTGAAGCCTAGTACAGAGATCGCCAGTGTTTGAAGCCTAGTACAGAGATCGCCAGTGTTTGAAGCCTAGTACAGAGATCGCCAGTGTTTGAAGCCTAGTACAGAGATCGCCAGTGTTTGAAGCCTAGTACAGAGATCGCCAGTGTTTGAAGCCTAGTACAGAGATCGCCAGTGTTTGAAGCCTAGTACAGAGATCGCCAGTGTTTGAAGCCTAGTACAGAGATCGCCAGTGTTTGAAGCCTAGTACAGAGATCGCCAGTGTTTGAAGCCTAGTACAGAGATCGCCAGTGTTTGAAGCCTAGTACAGAGATCGCCAGTGTTTGAAGCCTAGTACAGAGATCGCCAGTGTTTGAAGCCTAGTACAGAGATCGCCAGTGTTTGAAGCCTAGTACAGAGATCGCCAGTGTTTGAAGCCTAGTACAGAGATCGCCAGTGTTTGAAGCCTAGTACAGAGATCGCCAGTGTTTGAAGCCTAGTACAGAGATCGCCAGTGTTTGAAGCCTAGTAATTGGAAAAACTGCTTGATCATTTTGATTATATGAATATATCATTTGGGGAAAGATAAGAGAATAAGACGCCGGGATACTAGGATAGAGAGAAGGAACGTTGCTTCAAGTTCAAGTATGTTTATTGAGACAAGAAAAAAGTACATCTTAAAGGGATAGAGTAGCTTAGGCTATTTCTACTCCCCATGTTGCTTCAATCATTTGGAATATGTAGGATCGAATGCTGACATTGCAAGAAGCGAAATCGAAGCAATGTGCATACCACTTCATTGGATACACACACAGACTTTGAGGCATTTAATCAAAAGTGTGATTTTTCAAGGCATGTCATAGTATACAGAGAGAAACACATTAAAGTGATATATCGATGAACAAATCCACATAGGAGCGTTGATGAGGGTTCGAACCTATACGCTGAGTCATCATAGAATGTAACAACTCTTGTATATATCTCAAAAAAAAAATCAGAGTATGTGTTACACTCGTTCTTCCTGATGCCATGCTCGCTCGGTTGTGGCTCGGTAAACTTCACATCAGCTGACAGTATTATTGCAACATCTTTGCTGTTTACTGTAACTTTATACACAAAATCTCTGACCGCGTCTTTTATTCCGAACCTATCTAGAGCTTTTGGTTTGTCTTTTGTGAGTAAACTGAATGTCAGTCGTCATCCCAGGTACATCACCTCTAATGTGGGAACGTACCTGGGGATGGGTATTGTGAGGGGGACGTACCTAGAATGTGGACTATGTAGAAACGTACCAGGGATAGGTGGGGACTACGAGGGGGACGTACCTGGGATGGGGACACGGAGGCAAGGTACAGTAGCGCCTCTCGTAGCGGTCACCACACTCTACTCCCCCATTGCGTGGTTGGACGATAATGTTTCTGGAGCGTTGCTGGAGAGCCTCGGGGCCGCAGGAGTGGGTACAGGGCGACCACGGGCCCCACTCGCCCATTACACAGTCAGTCTGTCGTGGGGAGGGATCACAAGTTAGTGGGCTTCTGTGTGTGTGTGTGTGTGTGTGTGTGTGTGTGTGTGTGTGTGTGTGTGTGTGTGTGTGTGTGTGTGTGTGTGTGTGTGGGGGGGGGGGGGGCGACCTCGGCCTCTACTGACCTACAGTGACCACTTCCTTGACTCGGTCCGTCGGTTTCTGAGAGGTGGCCAATGTGTTGGGGAGGCGAGAGAGGGGAAAGGGAGAGGGGTAGAATAGTGACAAAATGCCCCAAACATTCAATAAGGAGGATTGGTTACGTGTTGAAATTTGGTTTTAAAAAAATAAATATCGATATCCGGTTTAGTGACAAAATCTGGCAAACCCTTAAAGGTTACATGCAATATTTTGTTTTATTTCAAAGAGGTTTATTTCTTATTTACGCTCCTTTTCTCAGAAAATCATAAATAACCAGAAAATAATAAGTAGTTTTTCCTGCTCTGGACACCAAGCGCAACGTTGAAATTTGTCTCCACATTGCCTCATTGCAATAGACGTGTGGAACATCACTGTTGTTGCACAATTTCTCCACAAACCCTTATGTCGTTTTAATAAGCACAACTTGATGACAAAGTTGAACACATTGACAGAGTTGTACCTTGCCTATCGAGCTTCATTCAGTAACACAGGTAATATCTTTGTGTGGAAAGTCTGGGTGTGATGCGTCTCTTAACTTTGTGTGTGTGGGGGGGGGGGGTCCAGCCCTGTGCTAGAACCATTAGTTATTCAGCGTTATTAGTTGTTGTGTACCTGTATGTAGTTAGGTTGTTTGGGGGATTTCTTTTATGCATGGTTTATGTCGTATTTTGCTATATATGTGTGTGTGTGTGTGTGTGTGTGTGTGTGTTGTATGCAGTTGTGTCGTGTAGTGTGTAATGTCTCTGTTGTATTTCGTGTGTCAGATAGGAAGTTAGTGAGTGCATAATTTATTATCAATCACAACGTCGTGTGTAGAAGCGGACCTCATAATACACAACAGTAGGAAGCTTCCACATCTAATCCCTACTTTCATTATTTATCCACTAAACTATATCCGTTGGAAACTAAGTATTTCCTTTATAAGATGCAAAAAATTACTCGGGTGTGCGTAATAATGGCGTTCCGTCACATGATTCTTCATTCCACACCATCAGAACACCAAAACGTAGGGAGTTTACGTTGCATTTCAACGCTTTTTCAATGCATTTACATGTATAAAGAGCAAAACCTTGCTCTTCCAATATGATTCCAAAAATACTGACAAAAAAAAAGGCTTTATTTAAAAGAAAGGAGATAGCTAGAAAACTTTAGCTGATCACCGGAAACCGATTCTTGATTTGAATTTAGCATGTTGGAAATGTATAGAATTAGTCCAAAAATCCTTGACAGCAAAAATTGAAGCAGACGTGGTATGGTCAGTACGAAGGAGAACGAGGCCGGGCGAGCCGTGCTTGAGTCTTTGTACTGACTATAATTATAACTCGTGCCGTGAGCCAGAAAGTTAAACCACCAGACAGACTGGGCGTAGACGTCCTGCTTTATAATTATAACGTGCTTTCTTGGCAAGAAAACTAATACGAAAATGTAAATGACTTATCATAAAGAAGGTGCCAAGCCGAAAAAACTACATAGCATTTTGATTGTATAATAGATTCAATTTTTTTTATTGCATGTCACCTTTTAAGGATACACTTAAGTAAACAATATCCGGATTCAATAACAAATTCTCATCAATCTTAATCGAAGTTATTGACGAGTAGTACCTTGGTGCCGTCATCATAGCGGAAGTCGGGCCCTTCACTCTCCACAGGAGAGCGAGAGTTGGCGTGTTCTGTGGCGTGAGTCTCGGAGTTGGTGTTAGAGTTGGTGAGATAGTTGCTGGAAGAGTGGGACCGGGTAGGCTGGACTGGGAACGGCGGGTTGAAGAGCGCGGGCGCGATGTAGTCTTCGTCCGGGATGTAACGCGCCTCTCCTGACGGTTGGTAGGGCTGATAGGGCGGTGGCAGCTCCCGGTGTAGACTCATCACCTGCAGTCCGTTGTAACCCTCATCTGTAGCGGGAAGATGGGGTTAGTGGCGGGGGAGGGGAATAGTGTAGAGGCCGGCAGAGTGGACTGAGTGATGTCAGCCAGGATTGAAGGATATGGAAGAGATGTGTCTTGATAGGACATTGGGCTGGCTACTGGTAACGCGAGAGCTGGATGATTAAAAAGAGGCTGGCGCGGAGAGGGATCTGGCAGAGATGCAAGGGTTGGGAGAGGCACAGTGGCCATCGGAATTGTATGAGACGGGCGGGTGAAAGGAGCAGGGGTCTGTCCTAGTTTAAAATGCCATTAAACCAGTGGAGATCACTTAGAACAAATGCGGTATGCTGGAAGTAGAGCATGGAAGGCCAGTATGCCAACACAGTATGCCTGTTGGCAAGCCAGCTGCATGTACAAGGCGACGATGTAGGTCGATGTTGCAGGGTTGAGACCGACAAGTTACTCGGTATGGAACTGGGAATAAGGAGACAGCTCTCTCAACTAGTCACCATTTTGTGGACCGTGAAGGATCCCCAGAGTTTGCTCGACCATCGTTGTTTGTTGGAGGATTTGTGTAGGTTAGAAGCTGGGTAGACTGGAGAGGCGTGGACGCTAAGAGATCCCCCACAGGTGTGAACGAGGCTGAGAGACAGGGATGATAGAGGCTGGGAGATCCTGGACTTGCGTGGTGAAAGCCAAGCGGTCCTGGACTATGATGGTGGAGACTTAGACATCCTGGACCTTTCTAATGAGGTTGGATCCCATGCGCCATTGACTTAGGTCTGATGTTATGCATTTGTTCAACAGTCTCGGTTAAATTACTCGATTTCTTCTATGCCAATATTTACGCAAAATGTTATGCAGCAAACTAATATTTCCTATTAGAGTTTTTATGGTAAATTACTTTGACAATAGTTAGGTATTTAATATTTTGATAGTTTTTTCATTGTAGGTTTCAAAATTGGTTTAAATTAGAATATTTTATGTGAATATTTTATCAAGAAAACCTAATTTTATTATTAGCTTTATTGCCTCTTCTTGGTCTAGATAATGGAGATACGTTCTCAGAAACCTTGCAAGTTATTACAGATTTTCATCACAGCGCTTGTTAATCTTCCAAATAAAATTACGTTTTCTCAAAGGATGTGTATGTGTATGTATATTTATATAATATATATATATATATATATATATATATATATATATATATATATATATATATATATATATATATATATATATATATATATATATATATATATATATGTCGTACCTAATAGCCAGAACGCACTTCTCAGCCTACTATGCAAGGCCCGATTTGCCTAATAAGCCAAGTTTTCCTGAATTAATATATTTTTTCTAATTTTTTTCTTATGAAATGATAAAGCTACCCATTTCATTATGTATGAGGTAAAAATTTTTTATTGGAGTTAAAATTAACGTAGATATATGACCGAACCTAACCAACCCTACCTAACCTATCTCTATCGGTTAGGTTAGGTTAGGTAGCAGAATAAGTTAGGTTAGGTTAGGTTAGGTAGGTTAGGTAGTCGAAAAAACATTAATTCATGAAAACTTGGCTTATTAGGCAAATTATACCATGCATAGTTGGCTGAGAAGTGCGTTCTGGCTATTAGGTACGACATATATATATATATATATATATATATATATATATATATATATATATATATATATATATATATATATATATATTATAATTAGTTACAAAGGTCAACTATCTATCACAGGGGGGGGGGTACCACCTCTGGTGAAATTATAGGAACCCACAGCCTCAAAGAAGGGAACACAGAGCATTCAGAGTAAAATTTGTCATTTAACTCTGAATACGTATGAGTGTTCGCTTCTCCTACCACCCCCCTTTTTTATGGTGTACACTTTATTATGCAAGGTTATACAGTTATATATCTGATTTTATACAAAAAACGAACTTTGAGAGGACACAAGAAAAAGTTTGATTCCTAGAGACTGTAGATTTCTTCGAACTCCTCCGACGCCAGGCAGGAACAGAGGATACAGCGGGCATTTCCCCTCTGGATCGCGACACTGAGGCGCTGAAAGAGAAAACTTGCCGCTCTAGGGTATCTTGTAGTGTCAATGAGCTTGGAACCAACATCCTTAAGAAACCTTCTTGCACTCTCTCCCCATGGGCTTAGGGTCTCAGACCCCATTGGAACGAAGTTGTACCAATGATCTAATTCCCTGAACTTGACGTGCATCTTTCTGTGTGTATTGCCGCTGCTCCTGCTTGGCCAGCAGAGAGGTTGATGTATGTGGTTGACAGGGTGGATACGCAAGTATAGTCCCACGCCAACTGTCTGCCACCCTTCCACGGGCGCTAATTATATAATTTTATATATATATGTCTTATATATATATATATATATATATATATAATGCTAAATATGACCGAAAAAGTAAGATTAATAATTCTAACACGAATATTCTCTTATGTTTCTTTTTACTGTTGATGGTAATTGAAAAATCAATCGTCCAAAATTCATTTTTATTTCTAGTCTGACGCGATGCTTGAACGCGTTTTGTAATAACTTATTACATTTTCAAAGACTTTAGTTTACACACACACACAACTGTAACCTGAAAACAGAGTTAGCTAGCGGCGAAAATCGCCCCATTTTTGGCCGCTAGCGGCGAAAATCGCCCCATTTTTGGCCGCTAGCGGCGAAAATCGCCCCATTTTTGGCCGCTAGCGGCGAAAATAGCCCCTTTTTTGGCCGCTAGCGGCGAAAATCCGTCGATTTTTGGTAGGTAGCGGCAAAAATCCGTCGATTTTTGGCAGGTAGCAGCGAAATTCGCGCGATTTTTGGCCGCCAGCGGCAAAAATCGCATGGTTTCTGGCCGCTAGCGTCGAAAATAGCGCGGTTTTCGGCCGTTAGCGGCAAAAATCGCCCGATTTTTGGCCGCTAGCGACGAAAATCGCACGGTTTTTGGCCACTAGCGGCGAAAATCGCGCTATTTTTGGCCGGTAGCGGCGAAAATCGCGATTTTTGCCCGCCAGCTGCGAAAATCGCATGGTTTTTGGCCGCTAGCGGCGAAAATCGCGCAGTTTTTGGCAGGTAGCGGTGAAATTCGCGCGATTTTTACCCGCCAGCTGCAAAAATCGCATAGTTTCTGGCCGCTAGCGGCGAAAATCACGCGATTTTTCGCCGCTAGCGGCGAAATTCGCACGGTTTTTGGCCGCTAGCGGCGAAAATCGCGCTATTTTTGGCCGGTAGCGGCGAAAATCGCGATGTTTGCCCGCCAGCTGCGAAAATCGCATGGTTTTTGGGCGCTAGCGACGAAAATCGCGCGGTTTTTGGCCGGTAGCAGCAAAAATCGCGCTATTTTTGCCCGCAAGCTGCAAAAATCGCAAAGTTTCTGGCCGCTAGAGGCGAAAATCGCGCGATTTTTCGCCGCTAGCGGCGAAATTCGCACGGTTTTTGGCCGCTAGCGGCGAAAATCGCATTATTTTTGGCCGGTAGCGGCGAAAATCGTGATTTTTGCCCGCCAGCTGCGAAAATCGCATGGTTTTTGGCCGCTAGCGGCGAAAATCGCGCGGTTTTTGGCCGGTAGCGGCGAAAATCGCGCTATTTTTGCCCGCCAGCTGCAAAAATCGCATAGTTTCTGGCCGCTAGCGGCGAAAATCGCGCGGTTTTCGGCCGTTAGCGGCAAAAATCGCCGATTTTTGGCCGCTAGCGGCGAAAATCGCACGATTTTTGGCCACTAGCGGCGAAAATCGCGCTATTTTTGGCCAGTAGCGGTAAAAAAATTGCGATTTTTGCCCGCTAGCTGCGAAAATCGCACGATTTTTGGCCGCTAGCGGCGAAATTTGCACGATTTTTGGCCGCTAGCGGCGAAAATCTCCCCATTTTTGGCCGCTAGCGGCGAAAATAGCCCCTTTTTTGGCCGCTAGCGGCGAAAATCGGTCGATTTTTGGCAAGTAGGGGCGAAATTCGCGCGATTTTTGGCCGCCAGCTGCAAAAATCGCCCGATTTTTGGCCGCTAGCGGCGAAAATCGCACGGTTTTTGGCCGCTAGCGGCGAAAATCGCGCTATTTTTGGCCGGTAGCGGCGAAAATCGCGATTTTTGCCCGCCAGCTGCAAAAATCGCCCGATTTTTGGCCGCTAGCGGCGAAAATCGCATGGTTTTTGGTCGCTAGCGGCGAAAATCGCGCGGTTTTTGGCCGGTAGCAGCGAAAATCGCGCTATTTTTGCCCTCCAGCTGCAAAAATCGAATAGTTTCTGGCCGCTAGCGGCGATAATCGCGCGATTTTTCGCCGCTAGCGGCGAAATTCGCACGGTTTTTGGCCGCTAGCGGCAAAAATCGCGCTATTTTTGGCCGGTAGCGGCGAAAATCGCGATTTTTGCCCGCCAGCTGCGAAAATCGCATGGTTTTTGAGCGCTAGCGGCGAAAATCGCGCGGTTTTTGGCCGGTAGCGGCGAAAATCGCGCTATTTTTGCCCGCCAGCTGCAAAAATCGCATGGTTTCTGGCCGCTAGCGTCGAAAATAGCGCGGTTTTCGGCCGTTAGCGGCAAAAATCGCCCGATTTTTGGCCGCTAGCGGCAAAAATCGCACGGTTTTTGGCCGCTAGCGGCGAAAATGGCGCTATTTTTGGCCGGTAGCGGCGAAAATCGCGATTTTTGCCCGCCAGCTGCGAAAATCGCATGGTTTTTGGCCGCTAGCGGCGAAAATCGCGCGGTTTTTGGCAGGTAGCGGCGAAATTCGCGCGATTTTTACCCGCCAGCTGCAAAAATCGCATAGTTTCTGGCCGCTAGCGGCGAAAATCGCGCTGTTTTTGGCCGGTAGCGGCGAAATTCGCACGGTTTTTGGCCGCTAGCGGCGAAAATCGCGCTATTTTTGGCCGGTAGCGGCGAAAATCGCGATGTTTGCCCGCCAGCTGCGAAAATCGCATGGTTTTTGGGCGCTAGCGACGAAAATCGCGCGGTTTTTGGCCGGTAGCAGCAAAAATCGCGCTATTTTTGCCCGCAAGCTGCAAAAATCGCATAGTTTCTGGCCGCTAGAGGCGAAAATCGCGCGATTTTTCGCCGCTAGCGGCGAAATTCGCACGGTTTTTGGCCGCTAGCGGCGAAAATCGCATTATTTTTGGCCGGTAGCGGCGAAAATCGTGATTTTTGCCCGCCAGCTGCGAAAATCGCATGGTTTTTGGCCGCTAGCGGCGAAAATCGCGCGGTTTTTGGCCGGTAGCGGCGAAAATCGCGCTATTTTTGCCCGCCAGCTGCAAAAATCGCATAGTTTCTGGCCGCTAGCGGCGAAAATCGCACGGTTTTTGGCCGCTAGCGGCGAAAATCGCGCTATTTTTGGCCGGTAGCGGCGAAAATAGCGATTTTTGCCCGCCAGCTGCGAAAATCGCATAGTTTTTGGCCGCTAGCGGCGAAAATCGCGCGGTTTTTGGCCGGTAGCGGCGAAAATCGCGCTATTTTTGCCCGCCAGCTGCAAAAATCGCATAGTTTCTGGCCGCTAGCGGCGAAAATCGCACGGTTTTTGGCCGCTAGCGGCGAAAATCGCGCTGTTTTTGGCCGGTAGCGGCGAAAATCGCGATTTTTGCCCGCCAGCTGCGAAAATCGCATGGTTTTTGGGCGCTAGCGGCGAAAATCGCGCGATTTTTGGTCACTAGCGGCGAAATTCGCACGATTTTTGGCCGCTACCGGCGAAAATCGCACGGTTTTTGGCCCCTAGCGGCGAAAATCGCGCTATTTTTGGCCGGTAGCGGCGAAAATAGCGATTTTTGCCGCCAGCTGCGAAAATCGCATGGTTTTTGGCCGCTAGCTGCGAAAATCGCGCGGTTTTTGGCACTTAGCAGCAAAAATCGCGCTATTTTTGCCCGCAAGCTGCAAAAATCGCATAGTTTCTGGCCGCTAGAGGCGAAAATCGCGCGATTTTTGGTCACTAGCGGCGAAATTCGCACGATTTTTGGCCGCTACCGGCGAAAATCGCACGGTTTTTGGCCCCTAGCGGCGAAAATCGCGCTATTTTTGGCCGGTAGCGGCGAAAATAGCGATTTTTGCCCGCCAGCTGCGAAAATCGCATGGTTTTTGGCCGCTAGCTGCGAAAATCGCGCGGTTTTTGGCCGGTAGCGGCGAAAATCGCGCTATTTTTGCCCGCCAGCTGCAAAAATCGCATGGTTTCTGGCCGCTAGCGTCGAAAATAGCGCGGTTTTCGGCCGTTAGCGGCAAAAATCGCCCGATTTTTGGCCGCTAGCGGCGAAAATCGCCCCTTTTTTAGCCGCTAGCGGCGAAAATAGCCCCTTTTTTGGCCGGTAGCGGCGAAAATCGGTCGATTTTTGGCAGGTAGCGGCGAAATTCGCGCGATTTTTGCCCGCCAGCTGCAAAAATCGCATGGTTTCTGGCCGCTAGCGTCGAAAATAGCGCGGTTTTCGACCGTTAGCGGCAAAAATCGCCCGATTTTTGGCCGCTAGCGGCAAAAATCGCACGGTTTTTGGCCGCTAGCGGCGAAAATCGCGCTATTTTTGGCCGGTAGCGGCGAAAATCGCGATTTTTGCCCGCCAGCTGCGAAAATCGCATGGTTTTTGGGCGCTAGCGGCGAAAATCGCGCTGTTTTTGGCAGGTAGCAGCAAAAATCGCGCTATTTTTGCCCGCAAGCTGCAAAAATCGCATAGTTTCTGGCCGCTAGAAGCGAAAATCGCGCGATTTTTGGCCACTAGCGGCGAAATTCGCACGATTTTTGGCCGCTACCGGCGAAAATCGCACGGTTTTTGGCCCCTAGCGGCGAAAATCGCGCTATTTTTGGCCGGTAGCGGCGAAAATAGCGATTTTTGCCCGCCAGCTGCGAATATCGCATGGTTTTTGGCCGCTAGCTGCGAAAATCGCGCGGTTTTTGGCCGGTAGCGGCGAAAATCGCGCTATTTTTGCCCGTTAGCTGCAAAAATCGCATGGTTTCTGGCCGCTAGCGTCGAAAATAACGCGGTTTTCGGCCGTTAGCGGTAAAAATCGCCGATTTTTGGCCGCTAGCGACGAAAATCGCACGGTTTTTGGCCACTAGCGGCGAAAATCGCGCTATTTTTGGCCAGTAGCAGTAAAAAATTGCGATTTTTGCCCGCCAGCTGCGAAAATCGCACGATTTTTGGCCGCTAGCGGCGAAATTTGCACGATTTTTGGGCGCTAGCGGCGAAAATCGCCCCATTTTTAGCCGCTAGCGGCGAAAATAGCCCCTTTTTTGGCCGGTAGCGGCGAAAATCGGTCGATTTTTGGCAGGTAGCGGCGAAATTCGCGCGATTTTTGCCCGCCAGCTGCAAAAATCGCATGGTTTCTGGCCGCTAGCGTCGAAAATAGCGCGGTTTTCGGCCGTTAGCGGCAAAAATCGCCCAATTTTTGGCCGGTAGCGGCGAAAATCGCGATTTTTGCCCGCCAGCTGCGAAAATCGCATGGTTTTTGGCCGCTAGTAGCGAAAATCGCGCGGTTTTTGGCAGGTAGCGGCGAAATTCGCGCGATTTTTACCCGCCAGCTGCAAAAATCGCATAGTTTCTGGCCTCTAGCGGCGAAAATCGCGCTGTTTTTGGCCGGTAGCGGCGAAAATCGCGATTTTTGCCTGGCAGCTGCGAAAATCGCATGGTTTTTGGGCGCTAGCGGCGAAAATCGCGCGGTTTTTGGCACTTAGCAGCAAAAATCGCGCTATTTTTGCCCGCAAGCTGCAAAAATCGCATAGTTTCTGGCCGCTAGAGGCGAAAATTGCGCGGTTTTTGGCCACTAGCGGCGAAATTCGCACGATTTTTGGCCGCTACCGGCGAAAATCGCATGGTTTTTGGCCCCTAGCGGCGAAAATCGTGCTATTTTTGGCCGGTAGCGGCGAAAATAGCGATTTTTGCCCGCCAGCTGCGAAAATCGCATGGTTTTTGGCCGCTAGCTGCGAAAATCGCGCGGTTTTTGGCCGGTAGCGGCGAAAATCGCGCTATTTTTGCCCGCCAGCTGCAAAAATCGCATGGTTTCTGGCCGCTAGCGTCGAAAATAGCGCGGTTTTCGGCCGTTAGCGGCAAAAATCGCCCGATTTTTGGCCGGTAGCGGCGAAAATCGCGATTTTTGCCCGCCAGCTGCGAAAATCGCATGGTTTTTGGCCGCTAGCGGCGAAAATCGCGCGGTTTTTAGCAGGTAGCGGCGAAATTCGCGCGATTTTTACCCGCCAGCTGCAAAAATCGCATAGTTTCTGGCCGCTAGCGGCGAAAATCGCGCTGTTTTTGGCCGGTAGCGGCGAAAATCGCGATTTTTGCCCGCCAGCTGCGAAAATCGCATGGTTTTTGGGCGCTAGCGGCGAAAATCGCGCGATTTTTGGTCACTAGCGGCGAAATTCGCACGATTTTTGGCCGCTACCGGCGAAAATCGCACGGTTTTTGGCCCCTAGCGGCGAAAATCGCGCTATTTTTGGCCGGTAGCGGCGAAAATAGCGATTTTTGCCGCCAGCTGCGAAAATCGCATGGTTTTTGGCCGCTAGCTGCGAAAATCGCGCGGTTTTTGGCACTTAGCAGCAAAAATCTCGCTATTTTTGCCCGCAAGCTGCAAAAATCGCATAGTTTCTGGCCGCTAGAGGCGAAAATCGCGCGATTTTTGGTCACTAGCGGCGAAATTCGCACGATTTTTGGCCGCTACCGGCGAAAATCGCACGGTTTTTGGCCCCTAGCGGCGAAAATCGCGCTATTTTTGGCCGGTAGCGGCGAAAATAGCGATTTTTGCCCGCCAGCTGCGAAAATCGCATGGTTTTTGGCCGCTAGCTGCGAAAATCGCGCGGTTTTTGGCCGGTAGCGGCGAAAATCGCGCTATTTTTGCCCGCCAGCTGCAAAAATCGCATGGTTTCTGGCCGCTAGCGTCGAAAATAGCGCGGTTTTCGGCCGTTAGCGGCAAAAATCGCCCGATTTTTGGCCGCTAGCGGCGAAAATCGCCCCAATTTTAGCCGCTAGCGGCGAAAATAGCCCCTTTTTTGGCCGGTAGCTGCGAAAATCGGTCGATTTTTGGCAGGTAGCGGCGAAATTCGCGCGATTTTTGCCCGCCAGCTGCAAAAATTGCATGGTTTCTGGCCGCTAGCGTCGAAAATAGCGCGGTTTTCGGCCGTTAGCGGCAAAAATCGCCCGATTTTTGGCCGCTAGCGGCGAAAATCGCACGATTTTTGGCCGCTAGCGGCGAAAATCGCGCTATTTTTGGCCGGTAGCGGCGAAAATCGCGATTTTTGCCCGCCAGCTGCGAATATCGCATGGTTTTTGGCCGCTAGCTGCGAAAATCGCGCGGTTTTTGGCCGGTAGCGGCGAAAATCGCGCGGTTTTCGGCCGTTAGCGGCGAAAATCGCGCGGTTTTCGGCCGTTAGCGGTAAAAAATTGCGATTTTTGCCCGCCAGCTGCGAAAATCGCACGATTTTTGGCCGCTAGCGGCGAAATTTGCACGATTTTTGGCCGCTAGCGGCGAAAATCGCCCCATTTTTAGCCGCTAGCGGCGAAAATAGCCCCTTTTTTGGCCGGTAGCGGCGAAAATCGGTCGATTTTTGGCAGGTAGCGGCGAAATTCGCGCGATTTTTGCCCGCCAGCTGCAAAAATCGCATGGTTTCTGGCCGTTAGCGTCGAAAATAGCGCGGTTTTCGGCCGTTAGCGGCAAAAATCGCCCAATTTTTGGCCGGTAGCGGCGAAAATCGCGATTTTTGCCCGCCAGCTGCGAAAATCGCATGGTTTTTGGCCGCTAGCAGCGAAAATCGCGCGGTTTTTGGCAGGTAGCGGCGAAATTCGCGCGATTTTTACCCGCCAGCTGCAAAAATCGCATAGTTTCTGGCCGCTAGCGGCGAAAATCGCGCTGTTTTTGGCCGGTAGCGGCGAAAATCGCGATTTTTGCCCGCCAGCTGCGAAAATCGCATGGTTTTTGGGCGCTAGCGGCGAAAATCGCGCGGTTTTTGGCACTTAGCAGCAAAAATCGCGCTATTTTTGCCCGCAAGCTGCAAAAATCGCATAGTTTCTGGCTGCTAGAGGCGAAAATCGCGCGATTTTTGGCCACTAGCGGCGAAATTCGCACGATTTTTGGCCGCTACCGGCGAAAATCGCACGGTTTTTGGCCCCTAGCGGCGAAAATCGCGCTTATTTTGGCCGGTAGCGGCGAAAATAGCGATTTTTGCCCGCCAGCTGCGAAAATCGCATGGTTTTTGGCCGCTAGCTGCGAAAATCGCGCGGTTTTGGCCGGTAGCGGCGAAAATCGCGCTATTTTTGCCCGCCAGCCAAAAAATCGCATGGTTTCTGGCCGCTAGCGTCGAAAATAGCGCGGTTTTCGGCCGTTAGCGGCAAAAATCGCCCGATTTTTGGCCGCTAGCGGCGAAAATCGCACGGTTTTTGGCCGCTAGCGGCGAAAATCGCACGGTTTTTGGCCGCTAGCGGCGAAAATCGCACGGTTTTTGGCCGCTAGCGGCGAAAATCGCGCTATTTTTGCCCGCCAGCTGCAAAAATCGCATAGTTTCTGGCCGCTAGCGGCGAAAATCGCGCGATATTTGGCCGCTTGCGGAGAAATTCGCACGAATTTTGGCCGCTAGCGGCGAAATTTGCACGATTTTTGGCCGCTAGCGGCGAAAATCGCCCCATTTTTGGCCGCTAGCGGCGAAATTATCCCCTTTTTTGGCCGCTAGCGGCGAAAATCGGTCGATTTTTGGCAGGTAGCGGCGAAATTCGCGCGATTTTTGCCCGCCAGCTGCAAAAATCGCATGGTTTCTGGCCGCTAGCGTCGAAAATAGCGCGGTTTTCGGCCGTTAGCGGCAAAAATCGCCGTTTTTTGGCCGCTAGTGGCGAAAATCGCACGGTTTTTGGCCGCTAGTGGCGAAAATCGCGCTATTTTTGGCCAGTAGCGGCGAAAATCGCGATTTTTGCCCGCCAGCTGCGAACATTACATGGTTTTGGGCGCTAGCGGCGAAAATCGCGCGGTTTTTGGCCGGTAGCAGTAAAAATCGCGCTATTTTGGCCGCAAGCTGCAAAAATCGCATAGTTTCTGGCCGCTAGAGGCGAAAATCGCGCGATTTTTGGCCACTAGCGGCGAAATTCGCACGGTTTTTGGCCGGTAGCGGCGAAAATCGCGTGGTTTTTGGCTGGTAGCGGCGAAAATCGCGCGGTTTTTGGCCGGTAGCGGCGAAAATCGCGCTATTTTTGCCCGCCAGCTGCAAAAATCGCATAGTTTCTGGCCGCTAGCGGCGAAAATCGCGCCATTTTTGCCCGCTTGCGGCGAAATTTGCACGATTTTTGGCCGCTAGCGGCGAAAATCGCCCCTTTTTTGGCCGCTAGCGGCGAAAATTGGTCGATTTTTGGCAGGTAGCGGCGAAATTCGCGCGATTTTTGCCCGCCAGCTGCAAAAATCGCATGGTTTCCAGCTGCGAAAATCGCATGGTTTTTGGGCGCTTATGGCGAAAATCGCGCGGTTTTTGGCCGGTAGCAGCGAAAATCGCGCTATTTTTGCCCGCAAGCTGCAAAAATCGCATAGTTTTGGCCGCTAGCGGCGAAAATCGCGCTATTTTTGGCAACTAGCGGCGAAATTCGCACGGTTTTTGGCCGCTAGCGTCGAAAATAGCGCGGCTTTCGGCCGTTAGCGGCGAAAATCGCGCGGTTTTTGGCCGCTAGCGGCGAAATAGCGCGGTTTTTGGCCGCTAGCGGCGAAAATCGCGCTATTTTTGGCCGGTAGCGGCGAAAATCGCGCTATTTTTGGCCGCTAGCAGCGAAAATCGCGCTATTTTTTGGCCGGTAGCGGCGAAAATCGCGATATTTTTGCCCGCCAGCTGCGAAAATTCGCATGGTTTTTGGCCGCTAGCGGCGAAATTCGCAACGATTTTTTGCCGGTAGCGGCGAAATCGCTCGCGATTTTTTGCCCGCCAGCGCGAAATCGCACGATTTTGGACCGCTAGCGGCGAAATTTGCACGATTTTTGGCCGCTAGAGGCGAAAATCGCCCCATTTTTGGCCGCTAGCGGAGAAAATAGCCCCTTGTTTGGCCGCTAGCGGCGAAAATCGGTCGATTTTTGGCAGGTAGCGGCGAAATTCGCGCGATTTTTGCCCGCCAGCTGCAAAAATCGCATGGTTTCTTGCCGCTAGCGTCGAAAATAGCGCGATTTTCGGCCGTTTGCGGCAAAAATCGCCCGATTTTTGGCCGCTAGCGGCGAAAATCGCATGGTTTTTGGCCGCTAGCGGCGAAAATCGCGCTATTTTTGCATGCCAGCTGCAAAAAATCGCATAGTTTTCTGGCCGCTAGCGGCGAAAATCGCGCTATTTTTTGGCCGGTAGCGGCGAAAATCGCGATTTTTGCCCGCAAGGTGCGAAAATCGTATGGTTTTGGCCGTTAGCGGCGAAAATCGCGCTACTTTTGCCCGCCAGCTGCAAAAATCGCATAGTTTCTGGTCGCTAGCAGCGAAAATCGCGCTATTTTTGGCCGGTAGCGGCGAAAATCGCGATTTTTGCCCGCCAGCTGCGAAATCGCATGGTTTTTGGCCGCTAGCGGCGAAAATCGCGCTTTTTTGGCCGCCAGCAGCGAAAATCGCGATATTTTGCCCGCAAGCTGCAAAAGTCGCATAGTTTTTGGCCGCTAGCGGCGAAAATCGCGCGGTTTTTGGCAGGTAGCGTCGAAAATAGCGCGGTTTTTCGGCCGGTTAGCGCAAAAATCGCCCGATTTTTGGCCGGTAGCGGCGAAAATCGCACGGTTTTTGGCCGCTAGCGGCGAAATCGCGCTATTTTTGGCCGGTAGCGGCGAAAATCGCGATTTTTGCCCCCCAGCTGCGAAATCGCATGGTTTTTTGGCCGCTAGCGGCGAAAATCGCGCGGTTTTTTGGCCGGTAGCGGCGAAAATTCTATGAAGCTTTTGAGATCGGATTGGCATTATAGTTTAGCGTTTTATATATGCATAATACACATGAGAGAATGTGCAGCTTAATGTCTAACATATTCGAGATTTAAGTAGAGGTACCGAGTGATGTCTGGGGCCAGAATTGGATATCTCGCTATTTTTGCCTGCCAGCTGCAAAAATCGCATAGTTGCTGGCTGCTAGCGTCGAAAATAGCGCGGTTTCGGCCGTTAGCGGCAAAAATCGCCCGATTTTTGTCCGCTAGCGGCGAAAATCGCACGGTTTTTGGCCGCTAGCGGCGAAAATCGCGCTATTTTTTGGCCGGTAGCGGCGAAAATCGCATGGTTTTTGGCCGCTAGCGGCGAAAATCGCGCGTTTTTTGGCAGGTAGCGGCGAAATTCGCGCGATTTTTACCCGCCAGCTGCAAAAATCGCATATTTTATGGCCGCTAGCGGCGAGAATCGCGCGATTTTATGGCCGCTAGCGGCGAGAATCGCGCGATTTTTCGCCGCTAGCGGCGAAATTCGCACGGTTTTTGGATGCTAGCGGCGAAAATCGCGCTATTTTTGGCCGGTAGCGGCGAAAATCGCGATTTTTTGCCCGCTAGCTGCGAAAAACGCATGGTTTTTGGCCGCTAGCGGCGAAAATCGCGCTATTTTTGCCCGCCAGCTGCAAAAATCGCATAGTTTCTGGCCGCTAGCGGCGAAAATCGTGCGATTTTTGGCCGCTTGCGGCGAAAATCGCAATTTTTGCCCGCCAGCTGCGAAAATCGCACGATTTTTTGGCCGCTAGCGGCGAAATTTGCACGATTTTTGTGCCGCTAGCGGCGGAAAATCGCCCCATTTTTGGCCGCTAGCGGCGAAAATCGCCCCATTTTTGGCCGCTAGCGGCGAAAATAGCCCCCTTTTTGGGCCGCTAGCGGCGAAAATCGGTCGATTTTTCGCAGGTAGCGGCGAAATTCGCGCGATTTTTGGCCGCCAGCTGCAAAAATCGCATGGTTTCTGGCCGCTAGCGTCGAAAATAGCGCGGTTTTTGGCCGTTAGCGGCAAAAATCGCCCGATTTTTGGCGGCTAGCGGCGAAAATCGCACGGTTTTTGGCCGCTAGCGGCGAAAATCGCGCTATTTTTGGCCGGTTGCGGCGAAAATTCGCGATTTTTGCCCGCCACTGCGAAAATCGCATGGTTTTTGGCCGCTAGCGGCGAAAATCGCGCGGTTTTTGGCAGGTAGCGGCAAAATTCGCGCGATTTTTACCCGCTAGCTGCAAAAATCGCAGTTTCTGGCCGGTAGCCGCGAAAATCGCGCTATTTTTTGGCCGGTAGCGGCGAAAATCGCGATTTTTGCCCGCCAGCTGCGAAAATCGCATGGTTTTTGGGCGCTAGCGGCAAAAAATCGCGCGGTTTTTGGCCGGTAGCAGCGAAAATCGCTCTATTTTTTGCCCGCAAGCTGCAAAAATCGCATAGCTTCTGGCCGCTAGAGGCGAAAATCGCGCGATTTTTGGCCAC